>CP144694.1:12798056-12814571 GCA_036885675.1 Vigna mungo | reverse complement strand
TGATTATTATTATTATTATTATTATTATTATTATATTATTATTACGATTATGATTATTATTATTATTATTATTGTTGTTGTTGTTATCATGATGATTGTTATTATTATTATTATTACGATTATTAATTTGAATATTATGATTATGACTATTATTATTATTATTATTATTGTTGTTATTATTATTATTATTATTATTATTCTAATTAATATATGACCATTAATATTCTTATTATTATTATTATTATTGTTATTATTTTTATTATTATGATTATGATTATTATTGTTATTATTTTAATTATTATAATTATTAGGATTACGATTAACATTATTATAACGATTATTATGATTATGATTATAATTATTATGATTATTATTACTGTTATTATTATTATTACTATGATTATTATTATTATTATGATTATTATTATTATGATTATGGTTATTATAATTATGTTGATTATTATTCTTATTATTAGGATTATGATTATTATTATTATGATTATGATTATTATAATTATGTTGACTGTTATTATTAAGAGGATTATTATTATTATTATTATTATTATTATTAATGTTATTATTATTATTGTTATTATTATTATTATTATGACGATGATGATTATTATTGTTATGATTACGATTATTATTATGATTATTATGATTATGATTATGATTATTATTATGATTATTATTATTATTATTATTATTATTATTATTATCATGATTATTATTATTATTATTATTATTATTATTATTATTATTTTTATTGTTATTAGCAAAATTTGGTAACAGGTACTTCGGCTTCAACTCCTTGGCCATTCGGCCTTAGGTACTTAGGAAATTTGGCAACAGGTAGTCGGCCCTTCGGCCTCAACTTGTCGGCCATTCGACCTCACAGGTACCTAGCCAAATTTGGCATCAAGTGTTCGGCCCTTCGAACTCAACTCCTCAACCATTCAGCCTTAGGTAATTAGCCAAATTTCGCAACAGGTATTCGATCCTTCGGCCTCAATTGCTTGGTCATTCGGCCTCAACTGCTCGGCCATTCGGCCTCACAGGTGCTTACCTAAATCTGGCATCAAGTGTTCGACCCATTCGGCACTTCGGCCTCAACTTCTCGGCCATTCTATCTTAGGTACTTAGCCGAATTTGGTAACAAGTATTCGGCCATTTAGCCTCAATTGCTTGGCAATTCAGCCTCACAGGTACTTAGCCAAATCTGTCGTCATGTGTTTGGCCCTTCGGCCTCAACTCCTTGGTCATTCGGCCTTAGGTACTTAGCCAAATTTGGCAACAGGGATTCGGCCCATCGGCCTTAATTGCTTGGCCATTCGGCCTCAACTTCTCGGCCATTCGGCCTCACAGGTACTTAGCGAAATCTGGCATCAAGTGTTCGGCCCTTCGGCCTCAATTCCTCGGCCATTCGGCCTTAGGTACTTAGCTAAATTTGGCAACAGGTATTCGGCCCTTTGGCCTCAATTTCTTGGCCATTCGGCCTCAACTGCTCGACCCTTCGGCCTCATAGGTACTTACCCAAATCTGGGATCAAGTGTTCGGCCGTTCGGCCTCAATTTCTCGGCCATTCGGCCTTTGGTACTTATCTAATTTTGGCAACAGGTATTCGGCCCTTCGGCCTCAATTGCTTGGCCATTCGGCCTCAACTTCTTGGCCATTCGACCCTACAGGTACTTAGCCAAATTTGGCATCAAGTGTTCCGCCCTTCAACCTTAACTCCTCGGCCATTCGGCCTCAGGTACTTAGCTACATTTGGCAACAGGTACTTGGCCCTTCGGCCTCAACTGCTCGGCCATTCAGCCTCACAGGTACTTAACAAATCTGGCATCAACTATTCGGCCTTCGGCCTGAACTGCTCGGTCATTCGGCCTTAGGTACCTAGCCAAATTTGGAAATTGGTATTCGGCCCTTCGACCTCAATTGCTTTGCCATTCGGCCTCAACTGCTCGACCATTCGATCTCACAGGTACGTAGCCAAATCTGGCATCAAGTGTTTAGTCCCTTCGGTCTCAACTCCTCGGTCATTCGGCCTTAGGTACTTAGCCAAATTTGGCAGCATGTACTCGGCCCTTCGGCCTCAATTTCTTGGCCATTCGGCATCAACTTCTCAGCCATTCGGCCTCACAGGTACTTAGCCAAATCTGGCATCAAGTGTTCGGCCATTCGGCCCCAATTCCTTCGCCATTCAGTCTTAGGTACTTATCCAATTTTTGCAACAGGTATTCGGCCCTTCGGCCTCAATTGCTTGGCCATTCGACCTCAACTGTTCAGCCATTCGGCCCTACAAGTACTTAGCCAAATTTGGCATCAAATGTTCGGCCCTTTGGCCTCAAATCCCCGGCCATTCGGGCTTAGGTACTTAGCTACTTTTGGCAACAAGTACTTGGCCCTTCGGCCTCAATTGCTTGGACATTCGGCCTCAACTGCTTGGCCATTCGTCCTCACAGGTACTTAGCCGAACCTGACATCAACTATTTGGCCCTTCGGCCTCAACTCCTCGGTCATTCGGCGTTAGGTACTTAGCCAAATTTGGCAATTGGTATTCGGCCCTTCGGGTCTCAATTGCTTGGCCATTCGGCATCAACTGCTCGGTCATTCTGCCTCACAGGTGCTTAGCCAAATATGGCATCAAGTGTTCGACCCTGCGACCTCAACTCCTCGGCAATTCGGCCTTAGGTACTTAGCCAAATTTTGCAATTGGTATTTGGCTCTTCGGCCTCAATTGCTTTGCCATTCGGCCTTAGCTGCTGGACCATTCGATCTCACAGGTACGTAGCCAAATCTAGCATCAAGTGTTCAGTCCTTCGGCCTCAACTCCCCGTCCATTCGGCCTTAGGTACTCTGCCAAATTTGGAAACAAGTATTCGGCCGTTCGGCCTCAATAGCTTGCCCATTCGGCCTTACCGGTACCTAGCCAAATCTGGCATCAAGTGTTCAGGCCTTCGGCCTCAATTCGTCGGCCATTCGGCCTTAGGTACTTAGCCAAATTTGGAAAAAGGTATTTGGGCCTTCCGCCGCAACTCCTCGGTCATTTGGCCTTAGGTACTTAGCAAAATTTGGCAGCATGTACTCGGCCATTCGGCCTCAATATCTTGGCCATTCGACATCAACTTCTCGGTCATTCGGCCTCACAGGTACTTAGCCAAATCTGGCATCAAGTGTTCGGCCCTTCGGCCCAAATTCATTGGCCATTCGGCCTTAGGTACTTATCCAATTTTGGCAACAGGTATTCGGCCCTTCGGCCTCAACTGCTCGGCCATCCGATCTCAGAGGTACGTAGCCAAATCTGGCATCAAGTGTGCAGTCCTTCGGCCTCAACTCATCGTCCATTCGGCCTTAGGTACTTACCCAAATTTGGCAACAAGTATTCGGCCCTTCGGCCTTAATAGCTTGCCCATTCGGACTTACCAATACTTAGCAAAATTTGGCATCAACTGTTTAGCCCTTCGGCCTTAATTCGTCGGCCATTTGGCCTTAGGTACTTAGCCCAGTTTAGAAAAAGGAATTCGGCCCTTCGGCCTCAACTCCTCGGCCATTCAGCCTTAGGTACTTAGCTACATTTGGCAACAACTACTTGGCCCTTCGACCTTAATTGCTTGGACATTCGGCCTCAATTGCTCGGCCATTCGGCCTCACATGTACTTAGCCAAATCTGGCATCAACTATTCGGTCCTTCGGCCTCAACTCCTCGATCACTCGGCCTTAGGTACTTAGCCAAATTTGGCAATTGTTATTCGGCCCTTCGGCCTCACAGGTACTTAGCTAAATCTGGCATCAAGTGTTCGGCCGTACGACCTCAACTCCTTGGCCATTCAGCCTTAGGTACTTAGCCAAACTTTGCAATTGGTATTCGGCCCTTCGGCCTCAATTGCTATGCCATCCGGCCTCAACTGCTCGACCATTCGAGCGCACAGGTACGTTGCCAAATCTGGCATCAACTATTCGGTCCTTCGGCCTCAACTCCTCGATCACTCGGCCTTAGGTACTTAGCCAAATTTGGCAATTGTTATTCGGCCCTTCGGCCTCACAGGTACTTAGCTAAATCTGGCATCAAGTGTTCGGCCGTACGACCTCAACTCCTTGGCCATTCAGCCTTAGGTACTTAGCCAAACTTTGCAATTGGTATTCGGCCCTTCGGCCTCAATTGCTATGCCATCCGGCCTCAACTGCTCGACCATTCGAGCGCACAGGTACGTTGCCAAATCTGGCATCAACTATTCGGTCCTTCGGCCTCAACTCCTCGATCACTCGGCCTTAGGTACTTAGCCAAATTTGGCAATTGTTATTCGGCCCTTCGGCCTCACAGGTACTTAGCTAAATCTGGCATCAAGTGTTCGGCCGTACGACCTCAACTCCTTGGCCATTCAGCCTTAGGTACTTAGCCAAACTTTGCAATTGGTATTCGGCCCTTCGGCCTCAATTGCTATGCCATCCGGCCTCAACTGCTCGACCATTCGAGCGCACAGGTACGTTGCCAAATCTGGCATCAAGTGTTCAATCCTTCGGCCTCAACTCCTCGGCCATTCGGCCTTAGGTACTTAGCCAAATTTTGCAATTGGTATTCGGCCCTTTGGCCTCAATTGCTTTGCCATTCGGCCTCAACTACTTAAGCATTCGATCTCAAAAGTACGTAGCCAAATCTGGCATCAAGTGTTCAGTCCTTCAGCCTCAAGTCCTCGTCCATTCGGCCTTAGGTACTTAGCCAAATTTGGCAACAAGTATTCGGCCCTTCGGCCTCAATAGCTTGCCTATTCGGCCTTATCGGTACTTAGCCAAATCTGGCATAAAATGTTTAGCCCTTCGGCCTCAATTCGTCGGCCATTCGGCCTTAAGTACTTAGCCAAATTTAGAAAAAGGTATTCGGCCCTTCGGCCTCAACTCCTCAGTTATTTGGCTTTAGGTACTTAGCCAAATTTGGGAACATGTACTCGGCCCTTCAGCCTCAATTGCTTGGCCATTCGGCATTAACTTCTCGCCCATTCGGCCTTACAGGTACTTATCCAATTTTGGCAACAGGTATTCGGCCCTTCGGCCTCAATTGCCTGGTCATTCGGCCTATACTGCTCGGCCATTCGGCCCTACAGGTACTTACCCAAATTTAGCAACAAGGATTCGGCCCTTCGGCCTCATCTCCTCGGACATTCGGAATTAGGTACTTAGCCAAATTTGGAAACAGGTATTCGGCCCTTTGGCCTCAATTGCTTGGCCATTTAGCCTACATTGCTCCGTCGTTCGGCCTCACAGGTACTTAGCTAATTCTGGCATCAAGTGTTCGGCCCTTCGGCCTCAAATCCTCAGCCACTCGGCCTCAGGTACTTAGCTACATTTGGTAACAGGTATTCGGCCATTCATCCTCAATTGCTTAGCAATTCGGCCTAAACTGCTCACCCATTCGGCCCTATAGGTACTTAGCCAAATTTTGCATGTTTGGCTCTTCGGCCTCAACTCCTCGGCCATTCGGCCTTAGGTACTTAGCTACATTTGGTAACAGGTACTTGGCCCTTCGGCCTCCATTGCCTGGACATTCAGCCTCAACAGCTCGGCCATTCGGCCTCACGGCTACTTAGCCAAATCTGGCATCAACTATAGGGCCCTTCGGCCTCAACTCCTCGGTCATTCCGCCTTAGGTACTTAGCCAAATTTGGCAATTGGTATTCGGCCCTTCGACCTATATTGCTTGGCCATACGGCCTCAACTCCTCGGCCATTCGGCCTCAGGTACTTAGCTACATTTGGCAACAGGTATTCGGCCATTCGTCCTCAATTGCTTGGCAATTCGGCCTAAATTGCTCGGCCATTCAGCCCCACAGGTACTTAACCAAATTTTGCATCAAGTGTTCGGCGCTTCGGCCTCAACTCCTCGGGCATTCGACCTTAGGTACTTAGCCGAATTTGGCAACAGGTATTCGACCCTTTCGCCTCAATTTCTTGGCCATTCAGCCTCAACTACTCGGCCCTTCTGTCTCACAGGTACTTACCCAAATCTAGGATCAAGTGTTTGGCCGTTTGGCTTCAATTCCTCGGCCATTCGGCCTCAATTCCTCGGCCATTCGGCTTTAGGTACTTATCAAATTTTGGCAAAAGGTATTCGGCCCCTCGTCCTCAATTGCTTGGCCATTCGGCCTCAACTGCTTTGCCATTCAGCCCTACAGGTACTTAGCCAAATTTGGCATCAAGTGTTCGGCCCTTCGGCCTCAACTCCTCGGCCCTTCGGCCTCAACTCCTCGGCCATTCGGCCTCAGGTACTTAGCTACATTTGGCAAAAATTATTCGGCCATTCGTCCTGAATTGCTTGGCAATTCGCCCTAAACGTCTCGGTCATTCGGCCCCACAGGTACTTAGCCAAATTTTGCATCAATTTTTCGGCCCTTCGGCCTCAACTCGTCGGCCATTCGGCCTTAGATACTTAGCTACATTTGGCAACAGGTACTTGGCCCTTCGGCCTCAATTGCTTGGACATTCGGCCTCAACTGCTCGGCCATTCGACCTCACAGGTACTTAGCCAAATCTGGCATCAACTATTCGGTCCTTCGGCCTCAACTCCTCGGTCATTCGGCCTTAGGTACTTAGCCAAATTTGGCAATTGGTATTCGGCCCTTCGGCCTCAATTGCTTTGCCATTCGGCCTCAACTGCTCGACCATTCTATCTCACAGGTACGTAGCCAAATCTGGCATCAAGTGTTCGGCCCTTCGGCCTCAACTCCACGGCCATTCGACCTTAGGTACTTAGCCAAATTTGGCAACATGTATTAGGCCCTTCGGCCTCAATTGCTTTGCCATTCGGCCTCACTAGTACTTTTCCAAATCTGGCATCAACTATTTGGCCCTTCGGCCTCAACTCATCTGTCATTCAGCCTTAGGTACTTAGCCCAATTTTGCAACAGGTATTCGGGCCTTCGGCATCACTTGCTTGGCCACTCGACTTGAACTTCTCCGCAATTCGGCCTTAAGTACTTATCCAAATTTGGCAACAGGTATTCGGCCCTCGGCATCAATGGCTTGGCCTTTCGGCCTCAACTGCTCGGCCATTCGGTGTGACAGGTACTTAGCCAATTTGCAATAGGTATTCGGCCTTTCGACCTCAACACGTCGGCCATTCGGCCTCACAGGTACTTAGCCAAATCTGGCATCAAGTGTTTGGCCCTTCGACCTCAACTCCTCGGTCATTCGGCCTTAGGTACTTAGCCAAATTTTGCAATTGGTATTCGGCCCTTCGGCCTCAATTCCTTTTCCATTTGGCCTCAACTGCTCGACCATTCGATCTCACAGGTACGTAGCCAAATCTGGCATGAAGTGTTCAGTCCTTCGGCCTTAGGTACTTAGCCAAATTATGCAACAAGTATTCGGCCCTTCGGCCTCAATAGCTTGCCCATTCGGTCTTACAGTTACATAGCCAAATCTGGCATCAATGGTTCAGCCCTTCCGCCTCAACTCGTCGGCCATTCGACCTTAGGTACTTAGCCAAATTTAGAAAAAGGTATTCGGCCCTTCGGCCTCAACTCCTCGGTCATTCTGCCTTGAGTACTTCGCCAAATTTGGGAACAGGTATTTGGCCCTTCGTCCTCAATCGCTTTGGCCTTCGGCCTCAATTGCTTGGCCATTCGACCTCACAGGTACTTAGCCAAATCTGGCATCAAGTGATACAGTCCAGCTTGGTGTAGAATGCATATCAAACAGCGGAGGAAGAAATGGAAATTGCAGCAACGAAAATGGTCATGTGTGATGCAGCGGAAACGGATGCAGATCTTCTAAGGAGGTGGTACTAGTTTAGTCGGCTCCCATTCTTGGAAGGAACTAGGTGGTGAGGTGGAAAGATCAATGGAAGAGGACTTTGGCAGAGTATTCTCGAGCTGGAAATAACCATCAGCAGAAGAAGTTTCTCATATATCCAAAAGTATCATACAAGTGCTGCCATGGTGGGTTTTACAGATGAACCCCCTTGGCCATGTGCATACAATTCATGATCCGTGAAGAGTGGATCAGTTGCCACGTATTTAGTCATGTGTAGTAGGTGCTGGCCTTCTAGAAGGCTTATTTACAATGTGAGAAAAATCAATTAAACATGTGGCTAGGTGATGGATTGGAAGACTTCATGTTGCAAACCCTTTATCACTAAGCTCACCCCCTCCCTTGGTAGAAATGACTCTTTTACCCTTCTCCTTGGGTTGGGTTGTTGGTCTTTATTTATTGGGCTTGGGCCCCGCGTATCATCCCCTCTCTCTTGGAAAGGATTTGTCCTCAAATCTGATGTTTGTCTGAGGACTTATTTTTGTTGGCTTGACAGCAATTCCTCCTGGATCAAACATCAATCTGCAATAAGCATAAAACATAATTTCAATTAGTTTTATTTGAACCAGAAAGATATAAAGATGTTTAGAAGAAAGACTACTTTTAATAGATTGAAGATGCCTTACTTCTAAAACTTTATTTTTGTCTTGAGTTAGTTGTAACCTTAGAGGTAACAATAACTCAAGTGATTTGCCACATGTTGAAAGTTGTAACATGTTTAAAGATAGAGTGGCAAATTCTTTGAAAGAAAAGTTAGATATTGGGCTTTCAAAAATAAATGGAGAAAAGTGTAAGGATAGACAATCTTCCCTTAAGAGTCTTGATTCCATTGTGGTTGGGGAGGATATTTCCATTCTTGTCTCTTCTTCTTTTCTCTTTTGCTCTCTTTTCCTTCTTCTTTGCTCTTCTTCCCTTTTCTCTTTTGCTTCTTCTTCTCTTTTCTCTTGTTCTCTTCTATCTTTTTCTTCCTCTTCTTTTCTCTCTTGCTCTATTCTCTCTTGATTTATTCTCTCTTGTTCTCTTCTCTCTCTTTCTTCCTCTTCTCTTCTCATTTGTTCTCTTCTCTCTCTTTCTTCCTCTATTCTCTCTTGTTCTCTCTTTAATCTCTCTATCCTATATTTGCTTGACTCTTCCCATTGCCTCTTCAATTTTTCTAAAAACTCGCTTTCCCTACGAGAGAACCCACTTAAATTTTGAATGAATAACTTGCCTTCTTTAATAAGCTCTCTCATAAGTTCTAAGTTTCTTTGAATATATGGAGGCACAAATGTTTTTCTCAAACAAGCTTTTAATTCCTTCCAATTATGGATGTGAGATTTTCTACCTATCCTAACATGGTATTGTCTTTCTTCCCACCACTCTCTTGCATATTTTTCAAAACTAGAAGTGTAAAGACTAAGGATGTAAGATTCACAATCTCTAGAATAATAGGATTCAGACTTGCTTCTACTAACCATGAAGAAATGCATGTCATCAACTTCCCTTTCCCAAGCTAGGTATGTTAATGCACCAATATCCTCACCAAAGAATGGAATATTTTCCCTAGCTTGTTTATACAAATTATCCTCAATCCTATCAAACTCATGAAATGAACATGTCTTCCTTCTAGTTTTATCATGCTCTCTCTTGATGTCTTTGTAACTAAGTGGCTTATCAAAATTAAAATTCCTAGAAGAGTATCTTCCAGACATTTTATGAATTTAAAAGTTTTCTTGAAGTAAGGAAAATAAGGTTTTCACTTGAGAGCAATATTCCAGGTAAGAGAGGTGAACCTAAAAAGGTTGCTTAAATACCAAGTCTTGCCTTGCCAAATATGCTCCTAGTTACTTACTACAATTCCTTAAGTCAAAATTAACTCGAAATTCAATAAAAGTCTAGAAACAATAATCAACCATGAAGAGAAAAACTAAACTTTAAGATTTTTCCAAAAACTTTGAAAAATTGAAAGAAGTGAGATCTCTTAGGTGAGGCTTGAACTTTGGATTCAAGACACACTCACCATCTACCAATTTTAATGAGAAGTTAAGAGCAAAAGTTTACAAATGATGGAAGAACACTTGTGAGTTCTTTCCAATCACTTGTTTTAATGGCCAAATACAAGAAATTGAAATGATGGAACAAATACAATTTGTGAAGCAAAAAAAAAAGAAAGGAATTGAATGTGGCAGCTTTGGCTTCTCGGAAACAGTGAGTGAATTTCCTCAATTCACACTAAACTCTTAGCTGCTAGAGTGATGAAACTGCTGCTATATTGATTGGCAAAACTGCTGCTGTTTAGTCAGCAAAATTTACAGTCCGAGAATTTGGTCACTGCTGCACAAAATCAGCTTCCAATCTAATCTTTTCCCTCACCAAACCTCTTCCTAATATGCTACCATGGATGCAAAGCCGACTGGAAATAATCTGCAACCACAAAAGCACTCCACGGACCCACAAACAGCATGTGTTAATGCAGGAATTGGTAGGTTATACTGCTGCAATGAGAGCAATCAGAACACACCCACTGTAATTGTCACAAATAGTTGGTGGGTAGAGTTCCAAACAAACCAAAAGCAAGAAATTAAGCGGTATCAAGAATAGGTAGCACTTCAAAAGGAACTTAGGAATGGTTCTAGATCAGATTTAGAAAACAAGAAACAAAGATAAGTTGCAGAGAAATTCAATTCGACTCAAATGTAAAATAGGCAAAAGTGTTTGAGGAAATGCCTAAATGAGCTGTTGTAAATTTATGTATCAGAATTTGTTTCTAACGTGCTTAGTACTGGTTCAAATAGCTTTTTACAGTGCAGTTTTTTTTTTTTTTTTGATGAAATTCGAATTGTACACTTCTTTTAATTCAATTGAACCAAGCTTTTGCTACTAATTGAAGATGGATTATGATGCCATATAACAGCAGCACAGAATTACACATTTCTGCAACTATATCAGAACAAGAAGTGCTGAATGATATTGGTTTGATTGGTCAAATTTCACAAACGTGTATAACTTTCCAATTTAGTGTTTCAAGCAACTTTGCTTTATGAATTATGACTTGTACAAGCTGCCAAAAGAGGCTGAATGCTCTTTAATCAGAATTTGGCTAGTCTAGTTGCCTTTTCACACTAAATTGTGACCAAATCAACAACCAAATCTCAGCAGAGGAATCAAATGTGTTTGGATCTCTATTATGATTATTTGAACAACTTTATTCTACCAAATATGTCATGTGAAAATTATCATCAGAGGCTAAATGCTACCAATTCAAATTTTCATGGTATGAGTTGCTTTCAATCATCAAAATGAGTTTAATTAACAAATCCAATTATGACAGCAGAATCAAACTGTACTGCAAATGCTTTTTATGATGTTAGGACAGCCAAATAAACTTGAATAAGACTCTAGGAATGCATGATAAGATGTCCAGAAGTGAATTCTAAGCTGGACAGATTTTAAAAACCAGAAAAGACTCAAGCAAGATTGATGCAGATCGGTCCAACTGCTAAGCACAATGAATTCTGAACTTTTGCATGTCAGTGCAACCAATTTCCTTGACTTAAGCAAGTTACTGTTCATATGGTAAGCACACATCACAGTTGCAACATTCAAGTACTTCCAGAAATGGCATTTTCATACGGTGCAGTTAAGTATGCACTTATATCAAGCTTTGAAAACAGAATCGAATTCTGCAACCACTGGTACTGCTTGGTGATGGAAATTCAAGATGCACTGGGCTTCTATTGAATTTTTCCAATCAACTATGCAGATTTATCCACACACGGTTGTAACTCAGAATTTGGACAGCATTGAAACACAATCAACAAGACTTGACATAACAGCATCAGATTTAAAAATTAAAGACTCAAAGCAAGGAAGTGGACCGATTAAAATGATGGAAATAAAACAATTAAAAGCTGGAACAAAGACATTCACATAGCAGAATCTACTGGAAGTGAAAATTGAATAAAACAGTGCGCACAGAAAAACAGGAAACACGAATGGAATGATTATGACAGTATGAAACGAAGAAAAGTGAACTTAGCTGGACAAGCTCACGCCGCTGGAAACGTTGCAGCAACCAAGCTCTGATACCACTTGATACAGTCCAGCTTGGTGAAGAATGCATATCAAAGAGCGGAGGAAGAAATGGAAATTGCAGCAACGGAAATGGTCATGTGTGATGCAGCGGAAACGGATGCAGATCTTCTAAGGAGGTGGTACTAGTTCAGTCAGCTCCCATTCTTGGAAGGAACTAGGTGGTGAGGTGGAAAGATCAATGGAAGAGGACTTTGGCAGAGTATTCTCGAGCTGGAAATAACCATCAGCAGAAGAAGTTTCTCATATATCCAAAAGTATCATACAAGTGCTGCCATGGTGGGTTTTATAGATGAACCCCCTTGGCCATGTGCATACAATTCATGATCCGTGAAGAGTGGATCAGTTGCCACGTATTTAGTCATGTGTAGCAGGTGCTGGCCTTCTAGAAGGCTTATTTACAATGTGAGAAAAATCAATTAAACATGTGGCTAGGTGATGGATTGGAAGACTTCATGTTGCAAACCCTTTATCACTAAGCTCACCCCCTCCCTTGGTAGAAATGACTCTTTTACCCTTCTCCTTGGGTTGGGTTGTTGGTCTTTATTTATTGGGCTTGGGCCCCGCGTATCATCAAGTGTTCGGCCCTTCGGTCTCAACTCCTCGGTCATTTGGCGTTAGGAACTTCGCCAAATTTGGGAACAGGTATTCGGCCCTTCGGCCTGTATTACTTGGCTATTCGGCCTCATAGGTGCTTAGCCAAATCTGGAATCAAGTGTTCGGCCCTTCGGGCTCAATTCCTCGGCCATTGGGCCTTAGGTAGTTAGCCAAATTTGGCAACAGATATTCGGCTCTTCCGCCTCAACTCCTCGGCCATTCGGCCGTAGGTACTTAGCCAAATTTGGCAACAGGTATCCGGTCCATCGGCCTCAATGCCTTGGCCTTTCGCCCTCAGCTGCTCGGTCATTCGGTGTGACAGGTACTTAGCCAAATTTGCAACAGGTATTCGGCCTTTCGGCCTCAACTCCTCGGCCATTCGGTCTTAACTTCTCCAAATTTGGCAACAGGTATTTGGCCCTTCGTCCTCAATCGCTTTGCCATTAGGCCTCAACTGCTCGCCCTTTCAGCCTTACTAGTACTTAGCCAAATCTGGCATCAAGTGTTCGGCCCTTCGGCCTCAACTCCACGGCCATTCGGCCTTAGGTACTTAGCCACATTTCGCAACAGGTATTAGCCCCTTCGGCCTCAATTGCTTTGCCATTCGGCCTCATTGGTACTTTGCCAAATCTGGCATCAACTATTCGGCCCTTCGGCCTCAACTCATCTGCTATTCGGCCTTAGGTAGTTAGCCAAATTTTGCAACAGGTATTCAGGCCTTCGACATCAATTGCTTCCCCACTCGGCTTCAACTTCTCGGAAATTCGGCCTTAAGTACTTATCCAAATTTGGCAACAGGTATTCGGCACTTCGGCATTAATGGATTGGCCTTTCGGCCTCAACTGCTCGGCCATTCGATGTGACAGGTACTTAGCCAATTTGCAATAGGTATTCGGCCTTTCGGCCTCAACTCCTCGGCCATTCGGCCTTAAGTACTTAGCCAAATTTGGCAACAGGTATTCGGCCCTTCGTCCACAATCGTTTTTCCATTCGCCCTCAACTACTCGCCCTTTCGGCCTTACTAGGACTTAGCCAAATCTGGCATGAAGTGTTCGGCCCTTCAGCCTCAACTCCACGACCATTCGACCTTAGGTACTTAGCCAAATTTTTGAACTGGTACTTAGCCAAATGAGGCATGAAGTGTTCGGCCCTTTGGCCTCAACTCCTCGGTCATTCCACCTTAGGTACTTGGCCAAATTTTGCAATTGGTATTCGGCCCTTCGGCCTCAATTGCTTGGTCATTCGGCCTTAACTGCTCGGCCATTCGACCTCACAGGTACTTAGCCAAATCTGGCATTAAGTGTTTGGCCCTTCGGCCACAACTGCTCAGTCATTCGGCCTTAGGTACCTCGCCCAATTTGGCATCAAGTGTTCGGCCCATCAGCCTCAATTTCTTGGCCAGTCGGCCTCCCAGGTACGTAGCCAAATCTGGCATCAAGTGGTCGGCCCTTCGGCCTCAATTCCTCGGCCATTCGGCCTCAGGTACATAGCCAAATTTGGCAAAAGGTATTCGACCCTTCGGCATCAACTCCTCGGCCATTCGACCTAAGGTACTTAGCCAAATTTCGCTACAGGTACTCGGCCCTTCGACCTTCATTATTTGGACATTCGGCCTCAACTACTCGGCCATTCGGCCTCACATGTACTTAGCGAAACCATGCATCAATTGCTCGACCCTTCGGCCTCAATTCCTGGGCCATTCGGCCGTAGGTACTTAGCCAAATTCGGCAACAGGTATTCGGCCCTTCGGCCTTACAGGTACTTAGCCAATTCTAGCATCAAGTGTTCGGCCCTTCGGCCTCAACTCCTCGGCCATTAGGGCTTGGGTACTTAGCCAAATTTGGCAATAGGTATTCCGCCCTTCGGCCTCAATCGGTTGGCGATTCAGACTCACAAGTACTTAGCCAAATCTGACATCAAGTGTTCAGTCCTTCGGCCTCAACTCCTCGTTCATTCAGCCTTACGTACTTAGCCACATTTGGCAACAAATATTCGGCCCTTCGGCCTCACAGGTACTTAGCCAAATCTGGTACTAAGTGTTCGACCCTTCGGCCTCAATTCCTCGGTAATTCGAGCTTAGGTACTTAGCCAAATTTGGCAACAGGTATTCGGCCCTTCGCCCTACACTGCTCGACAATTCGGCCTTAGGTACTTAGCCAACTATGGCAACAGGTATTCGGCCCTTCGGCCTCATTTGCTTGGTCATTCGGCCTCACAGGCACTTAGCCAAATCTGGCATCAAGTGTTCGGCCCTTCGGCCTCAACTCTTCAACCATTCGGACTTAGGTACTTTGCCAAATTGGGCACAGGTATTCGGCCTTTCACCCTATATTGTTTGGTCATTCGGCCTCACAGGTAGCTAGCCAAATCTGGCATCAAGTGTTAGGCCCTTCGGCCTCAACTCCTCGACAATTCGGGCTTAGGTACTTATCAAAATTTGGCAACAGGTATTCGGCACTTCGGCCTCAATTGCTTCGCCATTCGACCTCAACTGCTCGGCCATTCGGCCTCAGAGGTACTTAGCAAAATTTGGCATCAAGTTTTCGGCCCTTCAGTCTAAATTCCTCGGTCATTCGGCTTTAGGTACTTAGCCAAATTTGGCAACAAGTATTCGGCCCTTCGGCCTCAATTGCTTGGCCATTCGGCCTCACAGGTACTTAGCCAAATCTGGCATCAAGTGTTCGGCCCTTCGGTCTCAACTCCTCGGCCATTAAGCCTCAACCGGACGGCCTTTCGGCCTTAGGTACTTTGCCAAAATTTGCCACTGATATTCGGCCCTTCGGCCTCAATTGCTTGGCTATTCGGCCTCAACTGCTCGGCCATTCGGCCTCACAGGTACTTAGCCAAATCTGGCATCAAGAGTTCGGCCCTTCGGCCTCAATTTCTTGGCCATTCGGCCTTAGGTACTTGGCCAAATTTGCCAACAAGTATTTGGCCTTTCGGCCTCAACTCCTCGGGCATTCTATATTAGGTTCTTAGCCAAATTTGGCAACAGGTATTCGAGCATTCGGCCTCAATTGCTTGGCAATTCGGCCTCACACAAAGTTAGCCAAATCTGGCACCAAGTGTTCGGCCCTTCGGCCTCAAATCCTCGGCCATTCGACCATAGGTACTTAGCCAAATTTAGCAACAAGTAGTCGGCTCTTCGGCCTACACTCCTCGGCCATACGGTCTTAGGCACTTAGCAAACTTTGGCAACAGGTATTCGGCCCTTCGGCCTCAACTGCTCGGCCATTCGGCCTCACATGTACTTAGCCAAATATGGGATCAAGTGTTCGGCCCTTCGGCCTCAATTCCTTGGCCATTAGGCCTCAGCTGCACGGCCATACGACCTTAGGTACTTAGCCAAATTTTGCAATGGGTATTCGGCCCTTCGGCCTCAATTGCTTGCTTATTCGGCCTCAACTCCTTGGCTATTCGGCCTCGCAGGTACTTATCCAAATCTGGGATCAAGTGTTTGGCCCTTCGGCCTCAACCTCTCGTCCATTTGGACTTAGGTACTTTGTAAATTGGGCAACAGGTATTCGGCCCTTCACCCTCTATTGCTTGGTCATTCGGCTTCATAGGTAGCTAGCCAAATCTGGCATCAAGTGTTAGGCCCTTTGACCTCAACTCCTCGGTATTATGTACTTAGCCAAATTTTGCAACAGGTATTCGGCCCTTCGGCCTTAACTCCTTGGTCATTCGGCCTTAGGTACTAGGCCAAATTTGGCAACAGGTATTCGGTCCTTCGGCCTCAATTGCTTGGCCGTTCGGACTCAACTGCTCGACAATTTGGCCTCACAGGCACTTAGCCAAATTTGGCAACAGATATTCGGCTCTTCGGCCTCAATTGCTTGGCCAGTCGACCTCACAAGTACTTAGCCAAATCTGGGATCAAGTGCTCGGCCCTTCGGCCTCAATTCCTCGGCGATTCGGCCTTATGTAATTAGCCAAATTTGGCAACAAGTATTTGGCCCATCAGCCTCAACTCCTCGGCCATTCAAGCTTAGGTACTTAGCCAAATTTGGCCACAGGTAATCGGTCCTTCGGTCTTAATTGCTTG
>CP144694.1:12530556-12793056 GCA_036885675.1 Vigna mungo | reverse complement strand
CCTGTTTTTGTTCAAATTATTTGTTTACATTAATTTTTGGATTTTGAGTTGTTGTTCAGTAACACGTGCATATTGCAGAGATCAAATGAAAGGCATAGCCTAAATCAGTTGCACCGTGTGAAAACAGTAGCATTTTTTTTAGCAGTTTGCCGATCTGCACTATCATAGCTTGAGTCATTTGAATTTTTTTTTAAAAGTCTGTTTGGCATTTAGATCATTGTTGGACATCTTACATTAATTTCCTAGTGTTTTGTTCAACTTTTCTTTGCTGTTTTGAGTCTTGTGACTAGTTCACATTTTTTTTTAACATCTGAGTCAAAGTGTGGTGGTTATTTTGAGTAAGTTGGTGGCTGAACCATTGAACTGTTGAAAGACTTATTTATGCATCTTTGAGTTGTTTAAACCAGTTTTCATTCATGCTTTAAACTTGCTGATGCAAAAGTGTTGAGTTCTAGCTGCCATACGTATGTCAACTATTGAGACCACCTATTTTTGACCATTTTTCTTCACAAGTTGCTGCATCAGATGTTTAATTTTGATTCTGGTTTTGAGCATTGAAATTGGATTGTAGCAAAAGGAGTGGTCATACTATTTAGCATAAAATAGTGATAAAAAAAAGGATCAAGAAAAAGTTCTGAAAAGCCAAATAGACCTGTGCAATCCATGCTTTTAAAACTAAAACATAGAACCAGACTTTGGAAACTGAAACTGAATTTTTCTGAGACAAGTCAGCAACTTCTTATTGCATTACCGTACAGAAGCAAAAACAATTTGTCGTCCTACCCCCTATCCCTAGGTGGTATTGCTTAACCAAGGAATTACTCACCAGTTCATGACATTAGTGTACGTCCCCGTATCAATAAAGGCAAACAACAGTTATCGAATGAGTTAAACGATAAAAGCTTTTAGCGCAGATGAGAACTCAATAATTGATAATAAACGCATATGACAATCATATAATTAAACAAGAGTTTCAATAAAAGAGAGTATCAAAAGATTACATTGTTCCCCCAACAACAAAAGGGTTTAGTTCACCATTGTCATGGTGAACCAAGATGAAAATAATGGAAGATATTGAAAACAAACCCTAGAAAAGATGAAAAGGAGCCTAAGCATCCAAGAGATCCTCTCCAGAGAGTGAAAAGTAGGTCTGACCGCCCTCTTATGTCAAAAGAATGCATCTAAACTCGCACTAGGGCTATTTATAACCAAGAAAAGTAACAAAATTCAAGCCCAGGCCCATCAGAGAACCACCCGACACCAAAAACGGCTGCCTGGCGCTTTCTGGCCACCGCCCAGCGCTGGTCAACTGCATTCTAGTTGACTGATTGACTTTTCTGGTTGACTGGTTGACTTTTTTGCATTCTGGTTGACTTTTCTGCACTGCAACCGTTTGATCTTCAACCTTTCTTTCCAGTCATCTCCAATTCTCATCAAACCCTGCAAAACAATGCAAAACAAGCATAATATCTCTAGAAACAACTTTTGACTCTCAAATGACTTAACTTAAGAGTTTTAGTTGATTCTAAGCTCATTCTAAGCCAAAAGGGTGTGTTTTGATATCAAATTTATGCATGAAAATAACGGTTTTTCAACCGTTATCATCCCCACTGCCCACTTACACCCTAGACCTCAATTACTCAAAAACTCCCTCTCACAACCTCTAAACTCACTCAAAACACTAGTTTTCCTCAACCTAAGGGCTCAACTTCACTTCTACCATTTTCGTCCCCATCATCGGCGGTGGTGCCACTGGAGGCCGAAGGTGGTACTGCTGCAGGCGCCTGGCGTTTGAAGGAAAAGAAAGAAGACCCTCGAACAAAGAGGGAGATGAATGGCGCTGGTGACACTGGTGAGGAAACGAACTCCAACGAGAGTAGTAGTGGTCGTCAAGGTGGAAACTCGCCTCAATGGAGCCACGATCCTTCTCTCTTACGTGAGGACGGGTCCTGTTGATGATGGGTGGCGTCAGCGTCACCTTGGTTCGAATGGCGACAGCTTCGGCGGCGAATCGCATCGCCGACACGACCTTGGTTCATGGTCCGAGGAGCGGCGGCTGAGGTGCGGCGTGAATGGAAGGCGAGTTCTCCTCTTGCACACGAAAATGGGCAGGAAAGAAGATGTGGCGCTGCGGCCAGTGGTGGCCGTGGTTGCGCTTGCGGTTGTCGGCGACGTCATGGACCAGGCGGAGGGCCTCCTCATAGTGGCTGTTTGGGAAAAGGCACCGGCGGCGAGAGTGGTGCCTTTAGGGTTCGCATATGAAGAGGAGACCCTGGGTCTCACATATGGCATTTGAATGGAGAATGGGGTGAAGACATGAGACCCCTTGTCCCTGCCACTGAGAAGAAAGTCTGGGGCTGGGATTATTGGGCCAGACTCATTTCTTTTTTAAGAAAAACTAGTGGTTTCTGAATGGGAAACCTTGGGCCAGTGTTGGGCCAAAAAAACTTTTTATCTTTGCACACCCCTTGCTTCTCATCTTGGCACTCTCATTCCCTTTTCTTCCTTCCTTTTTGTTGGGCCTCGAGCCCATAGGCAACTCTGGCTCTGTTCTCTTCAAGCAACCAGCTTTTCTTAGTTTTTACGCCTCTATTAACATTTTGAGTTTTTTTAATTTTCAATCTTATTCTTATTTTTATTTTCTATTTTTTTATTCTATTTTATTTTATATTGAATTTTATTTATTTTTTATTTTTTTTATTTTTACCTCTTTTATTATTATTATTTTTATTTTATTTTATGTTTTTTTTATTTTCTTATTTTCTTTTTCCAAAAAATATATTTTAAAAGGTTAAAGTACATGTACGACCGTTCGCGTCGGCCTTGTGCTAAAACCTTTTCTCCTTTTTTTACAAAAATAATCTAAAATATATTTTAAAAGGTTCAAGTACACGTGCGACCGTTCGCGTCGGCCTTGTGCTAAAAAAATTTTCTCCTTCTTTTACAAAAATAATCAAAAATATAATTTAGAAGGTTAAAGCACACGTGCGACCGTTCGCATCGGCCTTGTGCTAAAAACCTTTTCTCCTTCTTTTATAAAAATAATCAAAAATATAATTTAGAAGGTTAAAACACACGTGCGACCGTTCGCGTCGGCCTTGTCCTAAAAACCTTTTCTCCTTCTTTTACAAAAATAATCAAAAATATAATTTAAAAGGTTAAAGCACATGTGCGACGGTTCGCGTCATGCTAAAAACCTTTTCTCCTTCTTTTACAAAAAATAATCAAAAATATATTTTAAAAGGTTAAAACACACGTGCGAACGTTCGCGTCGGCCTTGTGCTAAAAACCTTTTCCCTTTTTTATATATAAAAATACCAAAATATAATTATTTTCAAACAACAAACATCCTTTCTGCCAGAAACTACGTGATCCTTGATTCTCCATCAAAAGTGGAGATACGTAGGAGCAAGGCTTGTCCTTGTCAGGTTCACTTCCCAAAAATCCAAATCTTTTCCAAACAATTTTTTTAAACAATTTTCCAAAATTTAAAAATATCCTTTGTTCCTTTATAGTGTCATTTTCGGGAATAATTAACATTTTGTAAACCACATCACATTCGCGTATTTAATTAAAGGTACTGCCTTAGAGCAGGCGTTGTAGGGTGCTAACACCTTCCCTACGCGTAATCAACTCCCGAAACTAGATTTCGATTTTCATAGACCACACCTTACCTTTTTTATGGTTTTTCTATAGTTTTCCAAAATAAACTATAGTGGCGACTCCAAACTCTTTTTCGAAAATCTGTTCTTTTTTGGATCGTCGTCCCGTCACGATTCCGGTTGCGACACCAGATAATCGATTATTCTCAAAACCACACTCAAAACCAACGCGTTGATAATCGATTATAACCAATGATAATCGATTACTGCCGAATCAGAACACATCGTGAACATGATTCAAGTATCCAAAAATACATACATCAACCCTAGATCACGTGGAAACATAGTTAACACATCATACATGCATTGAAGCATCACATACTCAAGTAAACATACTCAAACACATATAAGGCATCACTTGAATATCCATATCCAATCATTGACATGTTATACCCGAAGAATAGGATGCAAAAAAACCTCTAATAAAAACACCAAATAAGGTTTTCAATGAGCTAAACTAACTAAGCATAATGCTTATAAATGATAACCAACAAGATGAAAATATATACTCAAAAATACTAATTTCCAAACAAAAACTCAGTCTTAAAACTACTTTACTTTTAAAATTCTTATTTTTTCGAATCTTACAAAATTAAAAGCAAAAATTTTAAAAAAATAATAGGAAATAATTAAAAGAAACAAAAAAATAATATATATATATATATATATATATTGAATTTCAAAATCCAATAAATTTTTTAAAATATTTTAAAATCCAGTAGAATCTTTTTGAATTCCAATAGAATCCTTAATTAGATTTTAAAATTCTAAAATAGTATATTTGAATTTAAAATTCAAAAGAATCTTTAATTAGATTTTAATTAGATTTCAAAATTCAATAAAATTCTTCATCAAATTTTAAAATCCAATAAATTTTTTAATCAGATCTTAAAATCCGATAGAATCCTTAATCAAATTTTTTAACCGAATTTCAAAATTAATAAATTAGTGTTTATTTAATTAACTTAATATTTTATTTAAAAGAACATAATTGGCATACATGGAAAATTTAGGGGTGAAAAACAACAGCTGGAAGTGGAGGAAGAAACCGACTGTGTCATGCAGTCTCTCAAAATCCCAAACGGAACCCATTTGGGGGCCATTTCTTTCTGTACCCCCATACTCTTTCTTGTGCAACCATGGGATGGTTAAAAGATCAAATTGTCTTCCTGCTGCCACCATCCTTTGTCAACGTCATCACCGCTCCTTGTCTCGGTGCTGTATCACGAGTGAAATAAAAAAAAAAAATAGAAAGTGTTTTACATATTTTCAAAAGTCATTTTTACATAAACAAAAAAAATGTGCATAGTATTCAGAGGAAAATTTCAGATGATGCTATCTAAAAGATACTTCCAAATTACACAATTCATAAGTTTTTCCTAAGAAAAAGAATAGCTTCAAGATTGCATAATCTGAAAACTTTTATTTGTCGTGCAAAAACACGCCATTCAGATTTGCATGTAATAAATAAAGAAATAAACTTCTAGTTTATACAATCTAAAAAAATGTGTTTTTATAAAAAATGATATTCAGATTGTGTAATCAGAAAGTAAAAAATAAATTACAAATTTCATAATAAAAAAAATCGAAGTCATACAATCCAACAGCTTTATTTTTATGCTAAAAATTTCATATATTTCTCCTAACTAGTGCAAAAATAAAGACAATGACTTTCTATCTAAAAGTATTTGTCTTCAAAGAGCAAACAAGTGCAGAATTACCAATGAAGAGGTAAAAAGAAAAACAGACAAATTCATAGGAGAAAAGCCAGTCTTCAAGGAAGAAACATTTCTTGAGCAATATAGTTTTAGCCTAAAATAAATCGACAGCAGCAATATTTAAACAGAAGTAAAACGAATGTCAAAAAAAAAAAATTATGTTACTGAGCATCCACAGATGATAATGATCAACAACAGCATCACCATTGCTTTTGTCAAGAACTTTTCCCAATAAATCCCCTTGTCTCACTTAATCCTTCAAGAAGAGGTTGTGTGTTTTTCTTGCTCCTAGTATGTCTAGTCTTCTGCATGCACAAGAAACACAAAACCTAGTAGCACTTTTATATAAAAATAAACAAACAAAATCAAAAATAAAATATTTACAATCAAGTCAAAGTTAATCAATTTACACTACTAGATAAATTAAATCACGAGTCCTTGGCAATGGTGTCAAAAACTTGTTAAGTCTCTGGCAAGTGTATCAGATCGTTATCAAGTAATATAAAATGGGTAAGTCCAAGTATAATTTCCCAAAGGAATCTTAGGCCTTAACTTTCGTATAAATTGATATCATAAGACTTGAGAAAAAGATATAATTTTGGATTTTGAATGCAAAACAAAAATAAACATGCAAATGCAATTGATTCAATCGGCAAGAAAAAGATATGGATGAATGCAGTTGTTGGAGTTTACAATTTCATCTTATCCACCCTCTTATATCTACTCTTCTTATCTAATTCGCTTATTTATCAAATTGTCATGCAAACTTTCTTAGTCTACCCTTAACCCAATTCCTTGGCGAAAAGAGCACATTACTAATTACTGGCTTGTTATCTCTAGCCTCCCCTAGTAACTCATAATGCATGATAAACGAAAGCAAAATACAATGGATCGTCCTACCCCTATCTCTAGGCGATATTAGCATAATCAAGGAATTCCCCCCAGTTCATAACATTATTGTACGTGAGTTAAACGATAAAAGCATTAAGCAAAGGTACGAACCCAACAATTGATAAAGATAAGTGATGGGTGTCGCAGCCCATACAAATTAATTGCATATAAGAATGCAGTATAACTAGGAAGTGACTCCTAGGTCGTCTCTCAAGGACCAACTGTGGTTCAAGACTTAGGTCAAACATGCATAGTGGAGGGTTTAGTGAAAGGTTTTGTGAATGTAAATGGCTAAATTAAAATGAACATAAAACACACTCGAACAAACATAATTCAAAACATTAAAGCGAATGAAAACATTAAATAAAAATAACAAAAAAAATAAGTAACTAAAATAAAAGAACCTAACGGCATTCAAAATGCCCGCATTCTATGCTAGGACAATAAATAGGAAATAAGATTTTAATATGCAATCATGAATGAGGAAACATGGCAACTAGACCAAACTTTAAAGAGAAATGCATTTAATAGGTAGAATAAAGATTCAATTCAAGAAAAAGTACCGGAACAATTTTAAAGTGGTGGAAAAACAATTCAAGAAACATTAAACCGTGTGCATCTAAAGGGATTTTTCTAAAGAAAAAGAATGTGCTTAAATTAATCCATCATGACCCATGACACCTCCTGCTCCTTGCTTTTCTAGAAGTAAAGAAAATGAAAATTGCATTCGTGAAGCTAAATGAAATTAAATAAACCGTGACCAAGTGCTCTAAACCGTGACATGTGTTTTCTCCAGATGAAAAACAGCAAGTGATAAATCCAAGAAACCTCTCCCAGCCGTAACACTACTCCTAAAGCAAAGAAAATAAATGAAAATGGAAATAAAATGATTGAATCCACCGTGCACTTTCCTACTAATCACCGCTTATGCTTTCTGAAAGAAAATGAAAAGAAATGTTCAAAGTGTTGGATGATACTTGGCTGAAATCAAGACATTAGATGCAAATTAAATGCTGCAATAAAACTTCAATAATAAAGAAAAATGCATAAATCCCGAATTGAAAATGGAGCGTCCCTTTCCTGTCAGCTTCTACATGTTTTTAAGCTTTAAAAAAAATATCTGCATGGGTGGCAGCTGGATGCTAGCCCTCAAGCACCATCCCTACTTCAACCATAATCAATCTCCATCCACACGATTTAAAGAAAAATGTTGTCCACTCCTCTTCAAGCCGAGAGAGTTTTTTCTTTTTTAGTGTGACGACTGCCCAAAAAATAAAGGTCGTGTGTTGTGTTTGCAAAATGAGAGGGTGGGGTCCCCCCTAAGACCCTAAAGTTGCCAAGTGTCCTCCTATTTATTGGGCCCAACATTTAATTCTAAAAATTGGCCCACAATGTAAAAGTTTATCAAAAAATCTTGAACTACTAAATTAAAATACAACTAATTCTAAAACGCTTATGGAAGAGTCTTGAATTATTTTGTCTCCTTCCCAATGCTCCAAAATATATCTCCAAAAATTTTCCTGCAATTAATAGTGCAAATAATTAGCTCAGATTAAAATTAGAATTTTCGGTCAAATTAAGCACTATTAGCAAAAATGGGAAAATACCGGGCAATGAAGCACATTTCCCTGATTAAATTCGGTACAATAAACTAAGTGCAATTAATAAAATATTAACTCATCAAAATAGACCACACTTAGTTTTTTGCACTCCTGGGCAAAATCAAGACGCAGATCAAGGAATAGTTCAGAGGACATCAGGGGTACGACACAACATCAACACACAGAAAACAGAGACTCACAAGGAAAGAGGCAAAATTACACAGTTCTCAAGAAATCTAGACAGAGAAAAGAAGTAGACAATATCCAACACAGAATCAAGGAAAGCAGATACTCATGAAACCATCCAAGCAATTCAAGACCTGGAAAAATGATCAATTAGCTCAAGAGGTGAATCAAAAGTAACAGAACCTCACAGATGCACTATCAGTGTTTCTCTCAAATGTCTAGGGTAAACAATGTTAGCTCAATGTACTCATGAAAACAAGCAACAAACAGACTTGGCAGGCCTCTAATATCAACACTAAAAACATATGCATATTCAAATCAAAAGGTCTTTTATGGATGCAATGGGGTTAAGGAAAAGGGAGGATAAATATGGATGAGAAGCTACAAACCAAAAAGAATAGAGGAGGAATGGGGAACAAGTGAAAATACAATCAAATCACACCCAAAACCCTCTAATTCAATCCTTTTCTTGACTCCATTATTCACAATTTTGTTTTCTTTTTTTTCATTCATTTGTTTTCTATTTTTTTTTTATTTTTCTCATCTTGTCTCTTTTTTTTTTTCTTTTTCTCTTTTCTTTTCAGAACAAAACTGGTAAGAGACAATATACACAACATATTTACAAAAACAACACAAGAAGAGGAACAAACTAGCCAATTCATGACAATCCCCAAGGAGACCACACTTGTTCCCAAAATAATTCCAAAGCTCCAAAATTCCCTAAGGTTAAGGTAATCATGGTTTTTCACTTAGGGCTAGTGTATGAGCTTCAAAACAAAGAAATGGGGAAAGTATAGGCTCAAAAGGGGTTATCAAGGGATTAAAACAAGGTAGGCTTATTTGGTTAGAGAGGCTCAAGAACAAAACTGCCTTTATCACTTTCAAACATGCATATCAATCAAGAATCATCAAGAAGAGTCAAGCCAAGGCATATGTGCAAGCAATCAAGAGACATATCACCCAAGAAAGAACATTAAGTGGCTCAAATTCTCATACAGGGTATTTCTGTCACAATCAATCACCTTCTCAAACATCACAATCATCTTTCCAAGCAAAGAAAAGTAAGGATTTCTAACCAATCAGAGTATCAATGAAGCGAAAGACACATCTACAACCTAAACAAAGTCCAAAAATCAAGAGAAACATGCAAAACTGTATACAAAACAAACAGAAACTACCTAGAAAACAAAAAATTTAACACATAGAAAAGAAAAAATTTAACAAAGAAAATAGAAATATCCCCCAATAGACCACACTTAAGCTACACAATGTCCTCAATGTGTTACAAGCATAAGATCAGAAATTAAAACAGTCGACAGATCATGGACAAGTGCAATACAAGTGGGAAAAGGAGGAGAAGGGAAAAGAAAACTCCCCTGGTCAAGGTGGCAGTTGCCAATTTTTGACTTGCAGGGAGATATCTTCCACCATTGGATTCAACAAGGAAGTCTTGAGGAGGAACTGTTTCATCCTCCAAATTTGATCAAGCAGGGAGATGTCCTCCACAACTGGATCTAATAAGAAGTGATTATTGATGAGTGGGTTCACCTAGTGCCTATTAATCTTCAAACTGTTGTGTATACTGGCACCCTTGTCTTCCACTGTGGGTGTGTGTTGGTCAACTTCATGTGTATCTCCTGCAACATGGTTAGAGCAATGTGGCTCCACAAAAATAACATGCAGGGGTATAACACCCAATCCCAGTGTAACAGGCTGAACCTCAGATATACCCTCAGAACATGAATCAATTTCAAATGTAGAAACAATATCAACAACAGGCTTAGATTCATGTTCAGTGCATGGAGAACAAACATTCAAATGTGATAACAGAAAGTGGTTCTCATCATGCAAAAAGGGAGAATTAAAAGCATGCTCATCAACAATATAATCATCAACATACCTATCATCAGCATAATCATCAACAACAGAATCAATCTTAGGTATGTTTACCTCCACTTCCTTAAAGATTGGTAGAGTGGTGGAAGGTGAAGATGGTCTACCTATCTCAAAGGTATTGCTTATATCTGCTTGTTCCTCAACATTTTCATCAGACTCATACTTAGTATCACCCATCATAAAGTTGGAAGCTGGTTGCATCACAGAATTTATTTCAACACAAATAGAGCAAGAACCAACTTCACAACTACATTCAAAATTTTCAGAAAACTGTGAAAGATCAAAATTTAATCCTAAGTCTAAAACATCTTGAGTTTTCACACTTTCTATGTCAAAATCAACACTAACATGTGAATCTGCAACTGAATCAAGAATATTTGAATGCATAAACAACTCAGGCAAAGCAAGTGGGATTTCAAGTTTAGAGAAAACCTGTGTTAATTTATGATTCATCTCACCAATAATAGCAGAATGAGCAACTGCATCCTCAGGTTCAAGAGTAGGGACATAGGAGGGTGGGAAAGTAGATGACATAGTGATTACATGACTTTGCTCCCCATCTCCTATGTGAATGACACTAACATCATCAAGAATCTGAACAGTCTGAAACGGTGATGCCTCTGAAGGTTGAGACTTTTCCTCAATGAACTGCGTGGCCATCTGCCCCCACAACTCAAACAATGTAGGCTCAAAAGAAGTAAAAGGTTGGGCAGTTGGTTGGGTAGGTGCCTCTTGCTGTTGTTGGTGCCTCTGATTTTGCTGTTGTGGCTGCCTGTTTTTGTAGATGTTTGGAGCATAAGCTTGAGGCGCATCAAGAGCAACAAAGTGCTGCAAAGAAGGACAAACATCTGTATAGTGGTCATTGCAAGGACATATAGCACACAATCGTGCAACAGATGCAGACGGATGTGCTGGTCTCTGGTTGGATGCCAGCTATGTTGCCAAACTCAAAAGAGAATCAAGCTTGCTTTCCAAATTCCTATCAACAGCGGATGAAGACTGGGCAGGCTCATGAAACTGCAGCTGCTGTGGTTCCTGGACAGGTGGAGGCATATTCGGGACATGTGGAGGTTTCATTACAGAGCAAATTCGTTGAAACCTCTCCAAATGTCTATGTGGGCATTCACCTGCAGAACCATAAAACTTAGGCAGCAAATGGATCAGTCCAGGGGTGAGAACGCAATGATCAACATCCTCATAATGTGTAACCAGCTCCCAAAGAGCACTCTCATGAGTGGGAGAATGAGTCATATTGTTCTCAGCATAGAAATCAGCAAGAGAACCAAAATCAGAGTAATATGCAGGGGTAGAATCATAGTCATAGGCACAGGCAGAAGAAGCAGTATCCACATAACCAAAATAGGTAGACATGTAGAAGAAAGGGGAAAAAGAAGAATGCAATGGAAATATGCAACTAAAGTTATCTAAATGCAACAACACATGACACCACACACAAAAAAGAACATCATACTCACAACACAAAACAAAACACAACACACACTAACACAACAAAAGACCTAAAACCGAACCGTTGGTCCCCGGCAACGCCGCAAAAATTTGATGGGTTTCGCAGCCCATACAAATTTAATTGCATATAAGAATGCAATATAACTAGGAAGTGACTCCTAGGTCGTCTCTCAAGGACCAACTATGGTTCGAGACTTAGGTCAAACACGCATAGTGGGGGGGTTTAGTGAAAGGTTTTGTGAATGTAAATGACTAAATTAAAATGAACATTAAACACACCCGAACAAACATAATTCAAAACATTAAAGCGAATGAAAACATTAAATAAAAATAACAATTAAAATAAGTAACTAAAATAAAAGAACCTAACGGTAAATATTATAATTAAATAAAAATAACAAAAAACTAAGTAACTAAAATAAAAGAACCTAACGGCACTTAAAATGCCCGCATTCTATGCTAGGACAATAAATAGGAAATAACATTTTAATATGCAATCATGAATGAGGAAACATGGCAATTGGACGAAACTTTAAAGAGAAATGCATTTAATAGGTAGAATAAAGATTCAGTTCAAGAAAAAGTACCGGAACAATTTTAAAGTGGTGGAAAAACAATTTAAGAAACATTAAATCGTGTGCATCTAATTTTTCTTTTTCTAAAGAAAAAGAATGTGCTTAAATTAATCCATCATGACCCATTACACCTTCTGTTTCTTGCTTTTCTAGTAGTAAAGAAAATGAAAACTGCATCTGTGAAGCTAAATGAAATTAAATAAACTGTGACCAAATGCTCTAAACCGTGACATGTGCTTTATCCAAATGAAAAACAGCAAGTGATAAATCCAAGAAACCTCTCCCAGCCGTAACACTACTCCTAAAGCAAAGAAAATAAATGCAAATGGAAATAAAATGATTGAATCCACCATGCATTTTCCTACTAATCACTGCTTAAGCTTTCTAATAGAAAATGAAAAGAACTGTTCAAAGTGTTGAATGATACTTGGCTGAAATCAAGACATTAGATGCAAATTAAATGCTGCAATAAAACTTCAATAATAAAGAAAAATGCATAAACCCCGAATTGAAAATGGAGCTTCCCCTTTCGTGTCAGCTTCTACAATTTTTTAAGCTTTAAAAAAATATCTCCATCGGTGGCGGCTGGATTCTAGCCCTCAAGCACCGTCCCTCCTTCAACCATAATCAATCTCCATCCACACGATTTAAAGAAAAATGTTGTCCACTCCTCTGCAAGCCGAGAGAGTTTTTTCTTTTTTAGTGTGACGGCTGCCTAAAAAATAAAGGTCGTGTGTTGTGTCTGCAAAATGAGAGGATAAGGTCCACCCTAAGACTCTAAAGTTGCAAAGTGTCCTCCTATTAATTGGGCCCAACATTTAATACCAAAAATTGGCCCACAATGTAAAAGTTTGTCTAAAAATCCTAAACTACTAAATTAAAATGTCTCCTAAACCCTAAACCCTAAACCCTAAACCCTAAACTAATCCTAAAACGCTTATGGAAGAGTCTTGAATTATTTTGTCTCCTTTCCAATGCTCCAAAATATATCTCCAAAATTTTCCCTGCAATTAGTAGTGCAAATAATTAGCTCAGAATATTCAAATTAATTAAAATTAGAATTTCCGGTCAAATTAAGTACTATTAGCAAAAACGGGAAAATATCGGACAATTAAGCACATTTCCCTGATTAAATTCGGTACAATAAACTAAGTGCAATTAGTAAAATATTAACTCATCAATAAGCATATGCAAGCATATAAAGAAGATAAGAATTTCAATATAAGAGAGTTTCAAAAGATTACATTATTCCCCAACAACAAAGGGTTTAGTTCACCATGAACATGATGAGATTAGATGAAAAGAATGGAAAATAGGAAAGAATAAACCCTAGAATTGATAAGTTCGAGCCTAAGCATCCAAGGAATCTCCTCCAAGGTGTGTAGAACAGCTCTGGACGTCTTTCTCTGCCAAAAGAATACTTTGAAAGTAGCACTAGGTCTATTTATAGCCCCAAAAAGATAACAGAATCTTAGCAAATAAAAACAGATAACCGCACAACGCCTAATTAAACGGCTCAGCGGTTTTCCCCTTAGCCGTTGGACCGCTCAACGGTCTATTTTACCGTTCAGCGGTTTGCCTCTAATCGCTCTGACCGCTCAGCGGTCCATTATGACGCTCAACGGTTTCCCTTGACTCTTCTTTTCATCTTTTTCTTCATCTTTCATGAGTCTAAGCCCGTCCTAAATCACTTCCATCTTCAATTCTCATCAAAATCCTGCAAAACAATGTAAAAAAAAGCATAATAAATCAAAAACCAATTTTTATCTCTCACATAACTCAACTAACTGTTTTACTATATTTTAAGCTCATTATAAGCCACAAAGGGTGTGTTTTGGTATCATATTTAAGCATGAAAATAACGGTTCTTAGACCGTTATCAGTAGCATAAGTCTCCTCTAGAAACTCTTCCAAGATAGATCACCACCGTCTTCTTGATGAGTTCTTGGAGCTCTGGAAATCAAAGAATCAATATGAAACAAAATTCTGAAAATGTTAGCTCAATCAAAATTTTCCAAAAGTTGTTTCACACAGAACAAATTCGTTTATTTATAGATTTCTATAAGTTTGACACTCTTGTAGTCAAATATGCTATTAATACAGTCGACTATGTTATAACAGTTATAACAGATCAGTCAATGCAGCAGCAATTCAGTCAAACCAATTAATGTTTCAGTTAATTCAGTTGACTTTCATAAATGCTCAACTAACTTTCAAAAATAAATCCATTATAGTGCAAGAGCATAACAGAATTTCAAAACACACAACAGATGTAGTTGAATACTTATCGCACTAAGTCGACTACCACAAAACATAACACTTTGAAATCCTTTTCAACACAAAATCACATATAGCACTGTTTCGGTACATCTGTGCATAGACTTAAGCTTAATTCGACTCCCCCCATAATGAAGTTGACATACAGCTGCAGTTTATGACACGCAATGTAAGTTCATAAAAGTGCATGTGGTTTTCAACTTTCAAAACATGTGCAATGCAACTAGATATGATATAACATGTATAAGCTCAACCAATGTGCATTCACATATCAATATAAACACAAGAACATGTTCAATCAAGATGTCAGACAATGAACAACAGAACATGTATTACAGTGTAACATAGTAATAATACATGTGTTATTAAAAATGTGTTGTCATCATCAAAAACCATATTGATATTAGATATTGTGTTGGCAACAATCTCAACAATCTCCCCCTTTTTTTATGATGCACAACCATGATTAATAAACAACCATGTTTGTACAATTCCAAATAGATTCAGAGTAAACATAACTTGTGAAACAACATGTAACAATCAAGTTTCAGTTCATACTCTGAATACACACAATTAAACAACAATCAATGAAGCAGATAACAATATTCAATAATTGTACACAATATTTCTCCCCCTTTGTTCATTAACAAAAAAAGGAATGCTTCAAGATATGATATGCTATAAAACAGTACAAAGATGCATCATACAAATATAAAATCAATATGTAGTGATGCTCCCCCTATCACATATAGTCACAGGAAAAGAATAACTCCCCCTAATGTGTAGCATGTGAAAATATAAGTGTAAGTGAGTAATGTTCCCCTGTCATTATGCATATTTTCACAACAAATGTAGATGCACAATGCAGTACAGTAATTAACAGAGCATACTATCAATACAGAACAAAATTGTATCATGTAATTAATTTCAATCAAAGATATCATGCATAGCTACAATTTTTCAAAAATCTAACAATTATAACCACCAATCAAACAATTCATTTATGAAATTATAATGCAGATAAGCTGAAATTAATCAATCAAACATAAAAACCAAATTCCAGTAATGGAATTTATAACCCTGTTGTGACACAGTTGATTGAATTAATTCTCTAGTCGAATTCATTCATTGCATCCAGTGATTTATGATTCCAACAGTGATTGCTATGCAATGTTTTTCCTGCATAAACCTTCAAAGATCCTTTCCAAATCAAGCAATTTAGTTATGCAAGAAAAATAATCCATAAGAAGTGAATATGTAGTGTAACGCAACAGTTCAATATGCATAATCAACTTCATTCAACACACAGTCGAAGTCATCATTCAGTTTGACAGATTCAGATATGGAAATATAAAGCAAATGAATATGAATCAAATGCAAATTTCATTTCTTATTTAAAATGATATTATAATTGAGAACGGACAAGACAGGACACAACCAAAACAAGCAAAACATAATGGCATTTTAAGTCATTTTGAAAAGAAACTAAAAACTAAGACACAAAACATTTGTATGAACAACCATCTTTCCTATTTCTTTAATGCTAGTCAGAAAGGTTCACTTGAATTTTCTTCAGAATAACTTTCTGTCACAGGTTGCACACTATCATATTTCCTCATTGCTAGACTGTCGTATTTTTCATGTAGTATCCTTATCTGCTCTGCTACATATTTTTCAAAATTTGTTACAGGAAAGAAGTCAGTTCCGACAACTTCCTTTGTTGAAATACTCTCAGAAGTGTTTTCATCCATGAACTTCCATTCATTTATTGTCTTCACTAATTCAAGTGACATGAGTGAATCTTTGTCAAAAACATTTGAAGAATTCCAAATGCACTTTTGTTCATTCTTGATGTCAACACGTAGAAGTACCAAGACTTTGTTAATCAGACAGGCATAAGGTAGATATAGCGATCCAATAATAGTGGTATACTCCATGTGGTCTTTCACCACTTGCAACCAGTTGGTAGAATTCCCATTTTTTATAACATGGAGCAGATAAATCTCCTCGGTGGTCATTCTATCAGTTCTGGATGTTCCAAGTAGAATGATTTTCACCAAGAGATGAGCCATAATCTTTTCCTCTTTCAGAACCCCTTCATGCGCAAACACATTTTCAGCATAATCCAAGTCTGGAAATCTTAACCATCCTTGGTAGACATGTTTCTTGTTGAGTAAGGTATTCATTTCAGATTTGGGTAAATGTGAATAAACACTTTCAGACGGTAGGTTTGATACAATATTCTAGACAAAGTCGTTAATGTGTATATCCATACCCTTTACTCTGGAGTAAATCTCATTATTTACCACCCTTAGGTTGTGATCAAACGTTTTCACCAGGTTAGGATACCAATTACCTTTTATTTGTATGAAATCAGACAACTCTTGTTTCTCTAGCCACATCGGAAACTTGAAGCCTTCTCTTTTGAACATATTTAGATTGATGTTCATGGGATTTGCAATTATTTTGAATGTGTCATTTGTAAAACTTCCTCGAGTTTCTTTATCAAGAATTCTTCCAAATGGGTTTGAGTCCCCGAAGGAGATGATCTTCTTATCTTTGTATCCATGTCCAGAGTGGCTTGATGATGCCATGGATAGATGATTCATGAACCTTTCTTTCTAAGATAAGAGAAAATGGAAGAAGACATGACAATAACGATTGTGTGACTCAAGAATGACAAGACATATTTAAAAAAGGGCGCGAATTAAAAAAACCCATTTTCAACATTTTAAATTTTTGTAGAAACCCAAAAACAGAGTATTCAAAGTCGAATGTGTTAAAGATGTAGTTGACTACAGTGTTACAAAGAGATTTAAAACAAAGTCAAAACATACTCAAAATACAGTTTTCAAAAACAAAGTATAACATGTAGACACACATAGTCGAATACAATCATAATTCAGTCGACTATTGTTCGAAAATTGTTTTCAACAACAACACAATCAATCAATCATACAAACAATCATTCAATCAATCAGGCATAAAAAACCATTCAATTTACACATGATGCAATAGAGTGATACGAATTACCCGTTGTAGATACTCAGGAAGAATGATGTTACAATGTATAGCTCATCCTTGAGTTCCTATTGCATCTGCCTATTATCCCGCAAAATAGTTCAAGTTTTTGTTGCAGGTACTCATTTGAACTTAGGTCCATGATTGCTAGTTTTTCTCAATTGTTCCTTTAGTTTGCATACATATAATCCTTTAGGAACAACAACATTTTTGTAATAACAATTTCTAACAGTATCACCAACACAATTACAATAAAAACATGCATTTCTAGCAGGTTTGCTTAAATCAATAAATCTCTTTGTATTGGTTCTGTTAAACTGAGTGATGTAAGCCTGCCATGGCCTGGAATCCATGAGATATAGCTCTAAACAGCAAGCAACCAGTGAAGCAGAGGAGTGCAGCAGAATTGGAAGTAAATGAAAGTGATTTTGGTGTTTTAGTGATGGAAGGAGTGTGTGAATTGTCCTCTCAGCTCAGAAAGGTTATCCACTATAGAAGGAAGCTAGAGGAAATGGTAGAGAAATTGAAGAGTAAGAGTGACTCAAGAGTAATAGGGCTAGAAAACAATTTTTGTGGCATTTCACTAAGCTCAAAAGTGGGAAATTAAAAAGGGGAGGCCCTCTTATTTATAGGTGAAGAGGGGCCTCATTTCTGATCTAATTCCCTCCTAAAATTCAAATAATTCTGCCCAAGAGACGCGCCAATTCGAACCAGCAAGAGCCATGCTTCATTCCAGCTCAACTAGCTCACGCGTAGCATGTGTCCTCGCCAGAGCTTGGGCGGCCATGAGATTGCAGCTTAGGCGTCACTCTGTCAACAGCTCCCAGCTTTGCCTCTTTGCTGGCTTTTATTTATTCTACTTCTTGGATGGCTTTAGTCAAATCCTCCAAGCTTTATTAGACCCTACAAAACAAAGTAAACATGTTTTAGTCAAGAGAGGAAGGATTAGTATAAGTCACCTTCCATAGAACTAAAATGATAAGTGATCCTTCTTCTTCTTGAATCTTCTTTGCCATGGCTCTAGTTAGAGGTCCAATGTGAACCCTTGATGGTCTTCCATCACTGAGCTTTATATCCAATTCCTTGTTTATGAATAGCTCTGCCAGAGGATTTTAAAACAACATTTAAATTATCTCTACCTTGAGTAAATTTGGCTAGCGTGCTAGTCAAGTAATCTATTTGTTCAATATGTGTAGGACATTTTTCACATGGTTTTTCAACTGTAACAGTTTCAATTTTAATCTCTTTAGCAGATAATAAAACATCATTCAATTTCTTTTCAAGCTCTTCATTATCAGACACAAGGTTATTAATTTTATACTCATAATCTCTCCTTTTAGAGTTAAGTCGATTAACCTTGTATTGTAGTCGCATAGCTTCAGCATGAATTTCTCTAAATGCATCCAATAGCTGATCGTACTTCACTTCTATTGGTTGATTCTAAAAATATTCATCACTGTCATAATCATCCATTTATGTTCCAACCATGTAGCATATGTTTGACTCCTCCTCTTGATCAAGATCTTCATCACTTGAAGAGTCCGAGTCACTCTTCTCCAAAGCAATGTAAACTCCTTTCTGTTTTCTTCCTTTGCCTTGAGGAAACCTCCTATTTGCTTTCTACTTTGGCTTTAATTCTGGACATTCTGGCTTGATATGTCCTTCCTTTCCACATTCATAACATTGGACAATGTTTGATATGAAGCTTTTCTTTGCTTTATTATGACATGCATGGTTAATAAGTTGACTATCATTTTGCATAAATCGACTGAACTTTCTTACCATCATGGTCACCATTTCTTTGTCGTCCATCTCTACATCTGAGTCATCTGACTTTGACACTTTTTTGTTAGTAGCTTTCAGAGCTATGGACTTCTTCTCTTCAATGTCTTCCTCATCCTTCAATCTACCAAGTTCCAATTCATGTTCTCTTAACTTGCCAAACAAGGTAGCCATATTCATACTTGTGAGGTCTTTGGATTTTGAGACTATAGTGACTTTTGGTTGCCAATTTCTGTTCAGACTTTTCAAAATCTTGATATTGATCTCTTCTTTATCAAAAGCTTTGCCGAGAGCCATGAGGTGATTAACAATGTGTGTGAACCTTTTCTGGACATCATAGATAGTCTCCTCCTGCCTTCATCCGGAAAAGTTCATACTCTCGAATTAGAGAATTCTTCCTTGCTCTCTTAACTTCATCAGTGCCTTCATGTGTGACCTCCAAGACATCTCACATTTCTTTTGCAGATTTGCATTGAGATATCCTAAAAAATTCATCAACTTTTAGTGCAAAGGCAATAATGTTCCTAGCTTTAATATCATATTGTGCTTTCCTATTTTTATATGTTGACCATTCAGTAAAAGGTTTTGAAAGTATTTTTCCATCAACAGTTTTTATAGGTTCATAAGGACCATTTAAAGTAGCATCCCAAATTCCTCTATATTGTGATTCAAGAAAGATTTGCATTCTGATTTTCCAAAAAGGATAATTTTCACCAGCAAACAGAGGTGGTCTGTTTGTTCAAGCACCTTCACCAAAAGTTTGAAAATTGGAAGCCATTCCCAGGTCAATAGTCGAATCAATAAAAAACAGAGTCGACTAGTTTTTCAAATATTTTATGAAAACCAACTCTGGTGTCAATTGTTGAGAAACAGGTAGGCTTCGTTTTAACACTAAGAGGGGGGGGGGTGAATTGGTGAGTTTTCAAAATCAGAGTCTTTTTGCAATCTTTAATGCAAAACACAGTCTTTCTTGAAGTGCAAGTAATTGAAATTTCTATGCAGTGGAAAAACAAAGTAGACTACACAAATATCACAGTCGACTGAAAATAAAAGAGTATGGATAGAAAGATCAAACACAGATTTTTATACTGGTACGGCCTCAATGTCTACACCCAGTGTCCTTCTAATACCAGGAAGCAACTGCACTATAACAGTCATGGTTTTTACAACAAGGAATTTATAGAAGACCTCCACGTCAAAAATATACATCTCCTCTCTAACCCTCTAACCAAAATATAGCCAATACACAACACGACTTGCAGCAAGTGATAAAGGTTGAAAAACAACTATTTTCATATATCATTTTAGACCAAATTACACCCTTTAAGGCTAAGAATGAGCTTAGAATCAAGCAAAACTTAATAAATGAGTCAGTTGAGAGTCAAAAGTTGTTTCTAGCGATATTATGCTTGTTTTGGATTGTTTTGCAGCACTTTTGAGGAAAGTGAAGATTGGAGCTGAAAGTGAAGGTCTTAGACTTGAGATTGAAGAAGAAAATTGAAGAAAAGAAGAGTCTAGGAACCGTTCGGCAACAAGGGTTCATCGCTGGGCGGTCCAGTGTGAGGAGTTGGTACCAGGCAGTTTTGCGATACGAGGCAAACCGTCGGGCAGTGAACCCCTGCCGCCGGGCGGTGGCGTGATTAGGGAGAAACCGCCGAGCGGCATAAGCGCGACGCCGGGCGATTTCCAGATGGGCTTGGGCCTGTTTTCTACGACTCTCCTCAGTTATAAATAGCCTTTCTGTGACTTCACTCTCATTCTTTTGACAGAGAGGACAACCAGACCTACTTTGCACTCCTTGGAGAGGATTTCTTGGATGTTTTTGCTCCTTTTCATCTTATTTACAGTTTGCTTTTCCATTCTTCCTTCATTATTCATCTAGGTTCACCATGTCCATGGTGAACTAAACCCTCTTGTTGTTGGGGAACAATGTAATCTTTTGAAACTCTCTTTTATTGAAACTCTTATTTATCTATATGCTTGTCATATGCTTTGATTATCAATTATTGGGTTTTCCTACTGCGCTTAAAGCTTTTATCGTTTAACTCATTCGATAATTGTTGTTTGTCTTTATTGATACGGGAACGTACAATAATCCATGAACTGGGGAATAATCCTTGATTTAGGTATACCACCTAGGGATAGGGGGTAGGACGATCAATTGTTTCTGCTTCTGTTTATAATGCATTATTAATTACTAGGGGAGGCTAGGGATAACAAGCCAGTAATTATTAATAGGCTCTTTTCGCCGAGGGATCGGGTTAAGGGTAGACTAAGAAAGTTTGCATGGTAATTGGATAATCAAGCGAATTAAATAAGAGGAGTAGATATTAGAGAGCGGATAAAGGTGAAATTGTAAACCCTAGCAACTCCATTCATCCATAGTTTCTCTCGTCAATTGAATCAACGCATTGCATGTTTATTTTGTGTTTTTGCATTCACCACTATTAATTTTTCTTTCTCCAAGTCTTACGATTTCTGTTCACACGAAAGTTAAGGCCTAAAAGTCCTTTGGGAAAACGATACTCGGACTTACCGTTTTATTATTACTTGCACGATCTGGTACACTTGCCAGTGACACAACAGCAAGATATCCCCTCTTCTGCAATCAGCAACCCACTCTGAACAATTCTCAGAGTGTACCAGACTCCACGAGTCTAACCCTTGTAATCCCAATAGGTCTAGCAATCCTCACGAATGCCAACGAGAACCTTGATCAGCCCAGAAAGCACCTTCACGTGCAGATAATGATCAAGCAATGTGTGCAGCACAAGTCTCCTCTAGAAACTCTTCCAAGATAGATCACCACCGTCTTCATGATGAGTTTTTGGAGCTCTGGAAATCAAAGAATCAATCTGAAACAAAATTCTGAAAATGTTAGCTCAATCAAAATTTTCCAAAAGTTGTTTGACACAGACTAAATTCATCTATTTATAGATTTCTATAAGTCTGACGCTCTTGTAGTCAAATATGCTACTAATATAGTCGATTATGTTATAAAAATTATAACAGATCAGTCAATGCAGCAGCAATTCAGTCAAACCAATTAATGTTTCAGTCAATTCAGTTGACTTTCATAAATGCTCATCTAACTTTCAAAAATATAGTCGTTATAGTGCAAGAGCATAACAAAATTTCAAAACACACAACAGATGTAGTCGAATACTTAGCGCACTAAGTCGACTACCACAAAACATAACACTTTGAAATCATTTTCAACACAAAATCACACATAGCACTGTTTCTGTAAATTTGTGCATAGACTTAAGCTTAATTTGACTCCCCCCATCATGAAGTCGACATACAGCTGTAGTTTATGACACGTAATGAAAGTTCATAAAAGTGCATGTGGTTTTCAACATTCAAAACATGTGCAATGCAACCAAATGTGATATAACATGTATAAGCTCAACCAATGTGCATTCACATATCAATATAAACACTAGAACATGTTCAATCAAGATGTCAAACAATGAACAACAAAACATGTATCACAGTGTAACACAGTAACAATACATGTGTTATTAAAAATGTGTTGTCATCATCAAAAACCAAATTGATATTAGATATTGTGTTTGCAACAATCTCAACAATGTACACGCCACCGAACTACCTCGGGCCAGAAGGATTTTGGGACCTGCTTCTCGTGTAACACTGCACGTACAATGTTCATGATGGTTCGATTTTTGCATTTGGCGACCCCGTTTTCTTGGGGAGTGTATGCAACCATCAATTGCTTAGAGATACAACATAATTGAATTTATCCGTCATTGATCTGAGAATCTTGCTGACCAACGTGATTTGTTCCATGATTTCACCATTTGATTTCATCTTGTTGACTACACTTAATGTCCTTGCTAAGAAGCTATCAATCTTTTCGCCTTCTTTCATGGTTAGCAATTCAAACTCACATCGTAACTCTTGAAGTTGGGCTCTCTTCACTTTAGTAGATCCTTGATATTTTTGTTGCATGGACTATCGTATGGCCTTTGAGGTGCTCTTATTCATAATAGTTTCCAGAATCTCCCTGTCAATGGCTTTAAACAAGTAGTTCTTCACCTTCAAGTCTTTTAGTTTGGCGTCTTCCACCTTCTTCCCGTGTGCTCTTTCAATGGGTGTGGTTTCAACTGCAGGTATGCCTTCTTCTACGAGGTCCCACAACTCATTGCTTCGTAGAAAATTCTCCATCGTCATAAGTATTAAATATATATTTCATTCTTTCCTTTTTCTCTTATGTTTTCCGTAATTAATAATATAGTTTTTGTACGTTTTTTTCCCTTTAATGATTTTGCCGAAATAGCTTAACAAAGAGTTTCCTTCATTTTCATTTTATTACATACAGATGGGGAAATACCCCACTTGATGAAGCTCGGATGTGTGGAAATAAGAATCTGATCAAGTTGCTTGAAGATGCAAAATCTGCTCTACTGTTAGAATTCCTGTATTCCTTCCTTCCAATAATTTACTGGTACTGACATATTGCGTTACCTCTATAGTTTTCCTAAGAGGTGGATATGAAGTATGATAGAATAGACTTCTTAGCAATTTTGATCGATTAATTCTTTCATCCTAAAGTGATAATGCCTGAGAATTTTCTAATATGTACCGAAATGTATGATTATGTAGCCTAACATATTGGTAATGTTTTACACTTTTTCTCTTAATTTTATGCTTAGTTTTCTTTGTTAGATAGGAATTGGTAATAGCATAACTCTTCTTTCAATGCTATGTAGATTGGGCACTTTTTCCCAAAACAGGGAGAAGAAAAGTACGTGCGCGAAGGCACTTTCACAAGGTAAATTGATTGTATCTTGCTTTATTTTATTTTCTGAACTTTTTCTCTTAATTAATTATATGTTTCTACTGAGACTTATATGTTTCTACTGAGACTGGAAAAAAATAACTGATTTGTATTACACTATAGTTAATTGTATTATATTATACTAAAAAAATTGATCCACTTTTATTAAAAGTTAAATATACTATTTTATGGTTCAATTTTTAAAAACTAAACTTATAACATTTTCAGTACAGTTAACTGTGAGAATTGTATTATGATTTCACCCTTCTCAACAGTGGAAAACTACTTAAAAGTATGATTATGAGTAACTATGAGTATTGTGATTATGATCGTTCATAAAATATAAATTATGAGTAACTATGAGTATTTTTTTTAGTATCGTGGAGTTTAAATAAAAGATAAAAAATTATAAATCATGTATTTCTAACAAAATTAAGTCATTTTAAAATATATTTTGCTTTAACATTAAGTGTTGTTGTCTTATTATTATTTTTATGGAATCATTTTATTTCACATTAAAAAAATAATCATGTGTGGAGTTTTTATGAAAGAATTAAAATTTAGTTTTTTTTTACAGTAAAGATAACTTTTAAAAATATAATTTAATAAGATACTATTCGAGATAATTTATCATAAGTTAACCTTTTATAATTAAATTTTACAATAAATCAATAATAAAAGTTATGGATTAGAAATAAGAATTAATATATCATTTATATGATAAAAATTATATTTGAGTTTTTTTCAATTGAAAAAAAAAAAGAAACAACATATTCAATGCATCAAACTCTTTCTATCATTTCTAATCCCTCTCTTTCACTTACACACCATATAGAACATATTTTACGTTCATATAAATAATTATATCTATTCAAACTAATTATGACTACATTCATAATACTTGACAAAAAAAACAGTAGAGTAAAAAAGACCAACGCATATCAATTTTAACTAATTCAATCATCGTAATAAATTTAAAATCCAAATTTAAACTCACTAGAAACATAATTTAGTGAAAAGTAGCTGATAACTCATTATTATCTTTTCAAGTCATTAACAACATAAATAATAAATAATCAACGTATAATCATTAGGGATAACAATATGTGAGATGGAGTACGGGTAGTGCTTACCCATAACCTGATTTGCAAAAAAAAAATCTAACCCGCAACTCGCCCATTACCCACAAGGGTACACGTTTAGAAAATATTCACGGATATTTTAAACCCCGCGCGTACATGCACATATGCGCAAAAACTAAAATAAAATATTTTATATATTTTTTAAATTAAAATTTAAATAAAATTAAAAAATATATAATATAAATTAAATTAATTAAATGTAAATTAACATTTAATTTTAATTAAATTTAACCTAATAAAATATAATTTTATTTTATTTTTAATTAAATTTAATTAAAAATATATATAATTTAATATTTTTTTTAGAAGTAACTGGTATCCGTGGATAGTATATTACGTACACTCAACCTGTTTAAAAGCGGTATTAAAAAACATGTTATCCATTACCCGCGAGTAATAAATATATGTGAGTACTAACTGTACGATATGATATTTGGGCCGAACGGTTACGACTAGTAGCCGAACGGTCCTAAACGGTTAATGGGCCTCAATCATACTAATGATGGGTCATTATGGTTTTTTATTATTATTGGGCCTATGGACCATTACGAGAATATGATTTATTGAAAGTATATCTTAACAAATATTATGAGTATCAGATAAGATCAGATAAGATCTGAACAGCCGGATATTCAGGTATAGCTGTTTATATTATATTCTGTTTATATTTGATAATAATCTATATATACAGGACTGGAATCACAAGCCAGGTACGCTCTCTTATGCTATCTTACCCTACCATACACTTGTGACATTTTCACCTAATTCTCTTTGAATTAGCTAAATGATCTCACTATACATTCTCATACTGAGCATTCTTAGCCTTGCATTCAAGGCTCTTCCATACCAAACCCTAACTTGGGTGTTGGAGTGCCATTGCAGGTACCTCCCCTCTCCGGTCCAGACTTGAAAATCATCGGACGGTCGAGACTAACGAAGAACGTGCAGCTGAGATCCAGAAGAAACAGACAGAAAGACAGAAGACGACGTCATCAAGGTCAGTCCTTTCGGTCCCCAAAATATTCACCGAAACATTGTGGCGCCCACCGTGGGGCCGTGGGGCATCCCATTGAAAGCCTCGAGGAATCAAGACAAGTGCTCGGTATCAACATCATTATTCCAAATCAACATCAAGAAATTTCATCAAAGTAAAAGCTACACAACATGGGTCATCATCCCTACATGAAGTCTCCTCAACGAGATAAGTATTTTTTAAAAATAAACAATATCTTAATATCTAATTATTGTAGATATTACAACAATTATTCTCAGATGCACAAAATAGAGATATATTGTGGTACGTCATTTCAATGGAAGGAGGAAATTCTGAAAGAGAGTAATATCTCCACATTATAACAACTAAGAATTATTGAATAACAGTATAGATATATATACTGACGTGTCTCTTTGATATAAAAGATACATATAATTCATGAATAGCATATTATGTACTTTCACGCTTCTTTTATATTATTATAATATAATAATATAAGATATGACACATATTGTTAACAATATAATATATAATCCCAAACTCCCGGGATTTCAGAATGATGCAGTAGCAGACATAATTTTTCATACACTGCATAAGGCTCATGTAGCATTGATTGTCGTCCAATTTATCATATTTTAAATGTCATATTTGCATTCCACTCTCTTATTTTCTTTGTGCTTTCTGTTAAAGTCCAGACTCACAATTTGCAAAACATTTTGCAAAAACAAAGAATGCCAAATCATCACCAGCCCTAGGTCTATGCACCGCCGCAGGGAGAATGTATCCTCTTCTGCGCTGCCCTAGCAAAACACGCCTCCCAGGTGACTTAAAATCTCATCGCGAGAGGTGGAAGAAAGAAGACTTAAAAAGACAATATCTATAAATCACGTGGTGATGATTCAGAAAGAAAACTTTCAGGTTCAAGAAAGCCTTCATTCTCATAATAGCCCATGGGTGATTTATTTCATTCAACCGAAAGAGGAATATATATGAAAGAATCTCGTGCGCGGAAAGGAAGAGACCATAATGCTTCCATGACAATCATCATCGGTTTGCTGTTGCAGCGGCAATGAGAAAAAGCGGTTAAATCTTAACCGACCGGTTTCAATATATCTCTGATATTATATCTCTTGCAGATTATTAAAGTGGTTACAATCTTAACCGACCGGTCTCAATATATCTCTGATATAATATCTCTTGGAGATTACTAAAGCAGTTACATCTCAACCGACCGGTCTCAATATATCTCTTGCAGATTACTAAAACGGTTAAATCTTAACCGACCGATTTCAATATATCTCTGATATTATATCTCTTGCAGATTATTAAAGCGGTTACAATCTTAACCGACCGGTCTCAATATATCTCTGATATTACATCTCTTGCAGATTATTAAAGCGGTTACAATCTTAACCGACCGGTCTCAATATATCTCTGATATTATATCTCTTGCAGATTACTAAAGCCGTTAAATCTTAACCGACCGGTCTCAATATATCTCTGATATTATATCTCTTGCAGATTACTAAAGCGGTTACAATCTTAACCGACCGGTCTCAATATATCTCTGATATAATATCTCTTGGAGATTACTAAAGCAGTTACATCTCAACCGACCGGTCTCAATATATCTCTTGCAGATTACTAAAGCGGTTAAATTTTAACCGACAGGTTTCAATATATCTCTGATATTATATCTCTTGTAGATTATTAAAGCGGTTACAATCTTAACTGACCGGTTTCAATATATCTCTGATATTATATCTCTTGCAGATTACTAAAGCCGTTAAATCTTAACCGACCGGTCTCAATATATCTCTGATATTATATCTCTTGCAGATTATTAAAGCAGTTACAATCTTAACCGACCGGTCTCTATTATATCTTCAATATTATATCTCTTGCAGATTACTAAAGTGGTTACATCTGAACCGACCGATCATGACTCTAAAGCAGTTACATCTCAACCGACCGGTCTCGACCATATCTTTGACATTATATATCTTGCAGGTTACAAGATTCCAAAACAATCATATCTCGACCGAGTGGTCTCGTCTATACTTTTCATATTACCTTGCAGATCATTAAAGCAAGCACTAGAACAGTGGCATCCCGACCATCCAAGGCTCATCCTAATATGGACTCTTCGAGCAATCAACCGAAGACCAACCAGTCTTACTATCTCGGCCGATCGGCCCTATGACATAGTCAATTTTTGATATTAATTATCTAACTTGATAAATGCATTGGCTACTCTTTTTCTCAGTACAGATAATCACAGGAGCGAAACGCCAGAGAAATCGTTCGTGCTGAGACACTCAATCAATGGAAAAGATTTCCAAGCTAAAGGCATTACGTGTCCTCCAATCTAAGGACATCACATGTCCTCCAAATCTAAGGGCAGCACTTGCCCTCAAGACTAAGCGTCCAAACATTCAGGGGCAGCACTTGCCCTCCGGACTAAACGTCCGAAAGGACTAAACATCCAAACATTCAGGGGCAGCACTTGCCTTCCGGACTAAACGTCCGACCGGACTAAACATCCAAACATTCAGGGGCAGCACTTGCCCTCCGGACGAAACGTCCGAACGGACTAAACGTCCAAACATTCAGGGGCAGCACTTGCCTTCTGGACTAAACGTCTGAATGGACTATACGTCCAAACATTAAAGGGCAGCACTTACCCTCCGGACTAAACGTCCAAACACTCAAGGGCATCACTTGCCCTTCGGACTACCACGTCCAAACAATCTAAGGACATTGCATGTCCTCCGGATCACTACATCCAGACAATCTAAGGACCACCGAGTTCGCACGCCCAACTACTATCAAAAGGCATGGAACACCGAGTCCGAACGCCTCCAATTATACAAGTAAGCTTGAATAAATACTTATGTCTTATTTTCCTTTCAGAACAGGTAAACAAGATATTATCAAGTCATCATCAACATGGGAAAAAAGTTCCCCCATCAGCATTCAATATCTGACAAAGTTCAAACAGACGAGCAGCTACTAGGAGCACGCTCTCCAAACACAACAAATAAAACCTCCCTCAACTCATAAGTCCTGCATTCAATCGTTGATAAAGCCCAACGCTTCATTTGGACTTGGGGGGGATGATGTACGATATGATATTTGGGCCGAACGGTTATGACTAGTAGCTGAACGGTCCTAAACGGTTAATGGGCCTCAATCATACTAATGATGGGTCATTATGGTTTTTTATTATTATTGGGCCTATGGACCATTACGAGAATATGATTTATTGAAAGTATATCTTAACAAATATTATGAGTATCAGATAAGATCTGAACAGCCAGATATTCAGGTGTAGCTGTTTATATTATATTCTGTTTATATTTGATAATAATCTATATATACAGGACTGGAATCACAAGCCAGGTACGCTCTCTTATGCTATCTTACCCTACCATACACTTGTGACATTTTCACCTAATTCTCTTTGAATTAGCTAAATGATCTCACTATACATTCTCATACTGAGCATTGTTAGCCTTGCATTCAAGGCTCTTCCATACCAAACCCTAACTTGGGCGTCGGAGTGCCATTGCAGGTACCTCCCCTCTCCGGTCCAGACTTGAAAATCATCGGATGGTCGAGACTAACAAAGAACGTGCAGCTGAGATCCAGAAGAAACAGACGGAAAGACAAAAGACGACGTCATCAAGGTCAGTCCTTTCGGTCCCCAAAATATTCACCAAAACACTAACATTTAGGCATTATCAACATTCATCAAAATTTATTTCAACATACAAAACATTAATTGAACAATAATAAATGTCATAAATAATTCCATAAGTTTTTTGATACAACATTCATTACCTCAATTTTTGTTTTCGAAAGAGAATGATACAAAAGTTACATAAAAATAAAAAAATAAAAAAATAAAATTCTAACTTATCTTCAAATAATTTAATTTACAACCAAAATATATTATTACATATTTAAGTTGAAAAAATTATTTTATTCCACTTAAATATCACATATCGCCACAAAGCCTTGTAAATGTAAATTAAACTAAAAAAAGAACTTTAAGATTTAAAAAAAATATTTATTATGATTTAAATTCTAAATGATTAATTGATTGTGATTTTAATATATAATTGAAAATTATCTTGAAAATCTTAGAGGGATAAAGTGATCTATAGGATGAAAGAAAAATTAAAAAAAAAACGTTTGAAAAACTAAAATATATAACACAAAAATAAATTGGATAATGCAAATCAAACACATTTTTAAGTTTTTTTATTCCCATCCTGGTGATTTTATTTTATTTTTTATCTTTAACAGGTTTTAGTCATAAATATTTGTGAATAAAAAAAACTTTATCATGCTCTACTTTTTTCTGCAGTTTTTTGGTTTATGTCTTTGAGAAGAGTTTAGCGTTGATGTGTTGTCATGGATTAATTAACATGGACTATAATTAATTGAATTGAATTGTACTGTGATAAATTTTTATAATGCAGTACAATACACTTTTTGTCCACCCCTAGTTTCTACGTTGGACATTCACGCTGAATATTTTAGTGTGCTTGTATTGCTGAAAAAATTAGTTTGATAAGTTGACACAAAAGTCTGCTATGGTAATTAGTTAGAAACAATTTGGTATGCTAATTAAAATATGATTAAAATTCCATTAGTTGAAAACAACTTGGTAATAATTAGTTTATACTAACCTTGTTAATTGCTGAATCAATACGTTTTTTTTTTTAAATTAGTAGAACATAGATCAGTTAATAATAAGTACTCTATACTCTGTTAAAAGATATGGAATTACATAAAGTCCTAAGCATTATTGATGACAACTACTTATGGTTGAGATTTGATAGCATTTATTTCCATGAATAGTTCAGTGAGTAATTATGACGAATTAGATGAAAATAAAATTGAGATGAATATTAATAATGAATAATGATATTTGAAAACATTCTTTTACAATATTTTAACATCATTTACGTGTATTATGTGATTGTTGATAATAATAAAAGATTCAACTAGTAAACGACATTAATTCCTTCCCTGATGCAAAATTATGGTTTTACAGATTGTAGTACGAACATAAAACAAATATTTGTTTCAAGTGTTAAAAGGAGTAAGTACTTACAAATGCTAATATATTTAATTATGAAATACATTTTAATTTATGGTCAATTATAGTTTTCTATTATTATACACTTCATTTAGTATTATTACTCCCCTTTTAATTCTTGATCATTTTATGAATATGTGCAGCTAATATATAAGTACTTCTCTTCTCTTTATGGTTCTTTTGCTTTTGTTCCTTGTAAACATATAAGGTTTTTTTCTTTGTGATTTTGAGACTTAAAAAGTATGTTGAAGCTGATGTCAATATAATAATATAAACTAGATTATACTGTAAATAGTAAAAGTTTATAGCAAATTAAGCATTTTGTTTTTCGTGTGTATATAAAGGTTTTTTACTTAAGTAAATGTTTTTTTGAAACTCTAACTTTAAAGAATATTTTTTTAAATTTTAAAAAATATTGACCGATGGGTTGACTATTGCCTAAACCCTCATAAACCCCAATATGCCCATTTTACCCCATTAACTTATATTAAAAATTCCTAAAATCAGGTTTGATGCAGTGATAATATGGACTATATAATGGTAACCTTTTTTTAAGATATGCTAATTGGATTTCCATTCTCTTCAGCAGCATACTTAGGTGAAAAAGATCACAACACAGATACTTACTTGATTTTACTACCCAATACAACACAGCTACAAAAAGCTCAAACTAAAGTGAGATAATTATATAATTTACTATATGATTATTTTGATCAATTGTTTCAATCTTTTTTATTTGTTTCAATCTTACATCTTTATATTTCTTTTTATGATAACTGAACTCATTACAAGGATGTATTTTGAAGAATTTTGTGCAGCTGTGTTAAGTGTGCATCAACTTGAAGTTTTTAATTGTTGAGAACAACATGCTCATTGTGTCTACTATGAACTTTATGCATCAAAATCAACATCGTTAATGAACATCTTTCTCAATCATATTTTTAGTATTTTAATTTAATATTGAATATCTTTCTTTTTAATTTTTATATATGAACAATTAGATGTATGAATTATATTAATATATTGAACAATTTAATTTATTTTATATATAATATTCAGTTTTAGTTCATATTATTTTATTGTTTGTGGTTAATAAAACTAATTTGATGATAATTCCATTTTATTGTAATAAAAAAAATTAAAAAAAAGATAAATTGCACACATTTCCAGCAATTTTAGCAAACTTCGGTTGGTTTCGACGGAATAATTATTTAACGATGCAACTTTTTCAAGAGATTTTCTGAACCATGAGCAATGTATTTTTTGGAGGTTAAAACCGCCAGAAATAAAAAAAAATCCAAAAAAAATTATAAATTTTTGTAGTGAATGAATTATAAAACATAATGAAATAACATTATATTTAAAAATAGTTATGTCTCTTTCGAATTTATTACCTTCTAGTAATTTTATAACAAATTAAATTAATTTCAGTTATATTTAAATAAAAATTATTCAAAACGCCTTTATCCATTTCTTTGTATTATTATCTCTATAATAAAAATATTAAAAATAAAATATTTTCTCACTAATTTTACAATATTATTAAGTTTTTTTTAACATTGTAATCCAAATATATATATATATATATATATATATATATATATATATATATATATATATATATATATATATTGTGTATTCAATATAATTTATACTGTGCAAAATATTAGATCTTAAATCACATTATTAAAAATCTTTATGAAATCTAACGTTGATTAGTTATTGTAATAACCACTAAATTAAAAGTAAAACTTTTAAGAATATTAAAATAATAATAATAATAATAAAATTTAGTTTTAGAAAAATAAAAGTTACATAAGCTCCTTGAAAATTAAAACAAAAACGTACCATTCCATTTTTTTCCAACCAGTTCTCCTTCTAACCTTGTTCTTTCAAAGCTTCTATACTTCTCTCTAAATTATTCCTAAATTGAGCCACTGGAATTCCATTCTGAAGGTGCCTAGATGAACTTGGTGTCAAGGGCTCCGAGTTGCATCGATCAATTTTAATTTCCGGTAACGGGTGAGTATTTTCCCTTTTCCTCATGCGTTTGGAAGCTGTAATCATGCAGCAGATTTTCTTGCATGTAGCTTCCAAGTGTTTTTCCTCAATCCTTAACCTAAGTTAGGTTCTAAAACTGTCTCCATTTCCCAATTTTATGATCTGTAGGTGTTATAGTTTTCTTTGAAGCACGATTGAGCAATAGGGGTCTCTTGTGAGCTTGGCTGCTTAGGTTAGAAGTAAGGGAAGCTAGGTTGATTTCTTGTTGTTAGGATGCTATTACGTTTGTATTAAGTTTTATTGAATGTTGTTGAACTAATGCATGTAAAAATGGTGTAATAGAATGCTGTATTTTATGAACTGGATTAATGAATGCATGTACTGTAATGGTTGTTTTATGGTCTATGAATTGTGTAATTGAGTTGTAATAATCAGAAATTGGTATGATCATAATTGTACTGTGAAATTGATTGTCTGGATGTGGTGAGAATTGTTATACAGATTATCAAATGGAATTTTAGGTGAATTTTAGGTTATTAGGTTGTCTTAGGGGAAGTAAGGTAGTGAACTTGAGGATCATGGGTTAGGGACTGAGTTTGGAGAATGGGGTGACTTAGCCAAGTCAATTGTGACTGATTAGGAACACCAAACTTACTTGAAACAGTTTATAACTGGTAATTTAGAATTGGAGCCTCTAAGTTAATAAAATGGTAATGTTAGATCACAAATCAATGCATAACTACTAGTGATTCATGTTAGGAATGTATGTGAGCCTTTAAACAAGTTTAAAATCAACCATACTTCGAATTAGGAGTGTTAAAAGTTCACTAAATGGCCTATAATGAGTTTTGGGTGGGTGAGTTCCTAAAATCTGTAGAAATTTGCTCTGCAGATTATGCAGAGTCGCACAGCGCACTCTGTGCGCTCTGCAAATGACTATTGGCAGACAAAATTCGCACAGCGCACCACAGGGTGTGCGCTCAGCGAATTTTCTGCGACAGGTTGTGTATTTTTGATGTTTTTGACGTTTTGGGAGTTTCGGACGTCCGTTTTGGACGTTCTTTATATCGTTCTAGGGGTTTTTGACCCTTCCGAAACTGTTGGTGATGGTTTCAAAGTCATTTTCCTTGTATAAGTATGAGTTTACTGGGTTTTGTATTGTTTAGTGGTCCTTTTAGAACTATTATTGTCTAGTAGTGTACATGGAATGATTTCATACAATTTTTTATGACTTGTTGGGTTGCTTGTGGTCTTTTGGAGTGTAATCAATATTATATATATGTTGTATGAAATGTAAAAGTGAAAATTATGGTTATTGGACGTAATTCCATGATCCTCAAGGGAGGTTACATGGGCGTGCCCTGTAGTTTATTGTGATTGACCGTATGAATGTCCGGAGTTCAGGATGGGGTTTATCCTGACATTCTAATGACCATCCATGCTCAATTAGAGAGTGATGAGTCATGTGGTGAGAATAGCAGGAGGTCCTAGTCTTGGGTGTCTCCATTTATGGGCCAAGATGAGTTTGGTTGGACTTACACTTGTATGTGGTCGGGTGAAACCCCTCGGCAATGGCTTTGCAAAGCAGTAGGGCCACAACAGGTGCACAAACCCCTGGAACTCGACATTTCATACTAGTCCGGATGGTCAAATCACGTGTCGGTCATTGGTATCAACAAAAAAATGTGTTCAGTCTTAGTCTGTATTATGTTATGGTCTTTACATGTTGTGTGTGATTGTATAACATGATAGTTAGTTCCACTTAATGTATAATCTGATAGAATGTTTACTTGCTTGCTTGTGTGCATGCTGTTGTGTATATGTTAGTTGAATTTGGATTTATCTTGAATGTTTTTCTACCTAGCTCACCCTTGCATTGTGTGTGTTGTATGTGTTTGCCTTCCCCCTTGTGATGATCATCCAATCCTTTGGATGTGAGCAGTAGCTGATGATGTGTCCTTGGAGCAAGCACGGGAGAATGAAGAAGGTGTAGCCGCCTAGTGCTTAGGACTTTCTTTAGTTGCACTCTATACTTTGATAAATTCCTTTGTAAGTAAAGTTTAAATTTATGGTCAATTTTGGATGACTGTAAACTTATAACTTTATTTTTATCCTTAAACTGTTCTATCATATTATAATGTTTAATCATTCAAAAATTATAATATAATTTTTGGGATGTTACATTATGGTATCAGAGCAGTTTTGTCCTTAGGATGACCTGTGTGTGACAGGTTTATCGTGTCTTCCCTGTTAAGAGTTGAGTCTAAATGGTATGGTTTACCATTTATTCCAAGTATAGATAGTAAAATTATGTACCTAACTGAAAGTTTTGAGAACAGAAAATGTTTTGATAGGAGTGATGAGGGTGCACACTCATGACTATATCAAAGATGTTTTCCTTTCTTAATTCTGAAGTTGGAAAATTTAGTGAGAGTGGTGGTTCTAAGTATTGTTTTCTATAGAGACTCTTTTTAGGTGTTCGTCTTAGTGTTAGAGCTATGGGATCTTTGTCGAGTTTGTGTTGTATGTCAATTTGAGCTAGACTAGTTGCTTCTGTCTGTGTGGGCAGAGTTCTCTCATCCTCATTTGTCAAAGAATCACCTTGGGAAGATACTGAATCCTTTACTGTCTCAACATTTGATACTTCGTCATTCCCTTCCTTTTGCTTTGTCTCCAAATCAGTAGAATGATCATCAGCCACTTCGTTTTTGTTTTCACTAGCAACCATTTTATTAACTTTGATCTCGGCAAGTGCCTCCTCAGACCTGTTGACATCGTCCAGGTAATGTATAACCACATTTTCATAAGTTTCTGAATTCTCTGAGGCCGTGTTGGAATCACTTATAGTATTATTTGCAGTTGGTCTACTATCATGGAGTGTCTTAGATTCAATTCCTTTTCCACTCAATTTTTTTTTGAAGAATTATCTTGTTGCAATTTACTCTCTCTCTTTTCTGTTTTTCTAGAACCCTTTGTTTGACTATTTCTTGAAGCTTTTCTCTTCTCAATTTCTTTCATGCTTTCAAATTCCTTCAAATATCAATTAAATGAAGATGTTGTGATAGGGGAAATGATAGCAGTAACTAACCTTAGCAATCTCGTTAAGCGCTAGTTCCCTAAATTCTATAGTCTACAATCACTAACAATACCTACTCCACATAATAGTGCTTTGGCTTCCACCACCCGATTAAAACAACTAGTAGTATCTACCCCACACGCAAAAATGATGGCAGACAAAAAGATCCTTGGGATTAGCAATGCAACAATAGAATACGTCATTAGTTCGGCAGAACAATGTGATTTCTCAATAGTTGGAGGCCGCCAAAATGTTAGCATAAACATCGCAACGTTAGTATTTGGTGGCTATGCATCAATTGAATGAAACTCGTGCAACAACTGGATTTTCTCAAGTTCAAGAGTGGAGTTTAGGAAGTTTTCTACAGCACCGTACCGCCAAGTTTAATGGTAAGGAGAGTCCTGATGAGGCAGATTATTGGATGAGAGATATGGAAAGATTTTATGCTAAGAGGTGCGCAGCAGAAAACAGATTGCCCGATACCAAGTACTTACTTTCTGGAGGAGCTAGTCATTGGTGGAATAATATTAAGTTGTTTTTGAAAAGAAACAGAGAGGTTGTCACTTGGAAAATATTCAAGAAAAAGTTTTATGTAGAATATTTTCCAAATGATATGAAGTTTGCCAAAGAGTTTGAATTTTTTACAGTTAGTTCAAGGGAGTATGTCTGTAGCAGAGTATGCTAAAAGATTTAAACATTTGATTCGGTGTCACACCTTGAGTATGGATGAAGAATGGTAGTGTAGGGAGTTTGAGAATGGCTTGAGAAGAGACATTAAGTTGATGACCCCTTCACTTTGCATCAGGGATTTTCCTCTTATGGTAGGGAGAGAAATAGTATTTGAGAAAACGAAGAATGAAGTTGAAAAGTAACAAGATCAGTTTTAGTTAGTGGGGGAAGGATGAGTGTTAATATCAAGAGAATGTATCAGATTCAAGTTTAGGGGATGAGGTAATATCAAGGGTTCGAATAGGAGAAATGTTTGATCATAAATTGGAATGGAAGATTTCCAGCACAAAAAAAAAAAGGAAAGGTAAGGTAAGAGAATCATGAGTGATTATTGAGGAAATGGGATGACAAGGTTAACATGAAAGAGAAGAATTATAAGAGTTTTTGGTAAGATCCTTGCATTTTTGTAGAAGATTCTTCCCTAGTGGATCTTTGTAGTTTACAATCAGTATGAAGAGAACATTCTTTCAGTCAACAGATGAGTAAGGAGATATGTGGAATCAGAGTAGCGCAAACAGATGTCGGAGGGCTTGTTATTATCAGTGTCGTGTGTGTGTGATGCATCTTCAAGATCAACTGTTGTTAGTTTATGAGTAAGGAGCTTATTTAAAACAGTAGTGTTATGTTATGAATATGTTATTACAAACCAATTGTTTATTATAATTAATGTATGTTATTATAAAATTGACATTTAGCAAATAATACATTATTACAAAAATAAAATATGCATCTTATAATTAGACATAATATTATTCGATGAGAAGTTCCTCACAGATAATTTTAAATAATAAATTAAATTTTGAGTTCTTACAAATTTGAATATTTTTATTTAAGTTTTTACTTTTGAATAAGAGGAATGTATTTAATATATTTTAAAAATTTTTAAGACAAATACCTTCTAATGAAAAAATAATTAAAATAATAAAAATTAAAAAAAAATACAACACACAATTAAATTAATAAATAAATATTATATTTCATAAAATTAAATATTCAATACCATAAAATATATTTAATTAAGATGTCCTAAAAATAATATCTTTATTTTTAATTTATATATATATATATATATATATATATATATATATATATATATATATATATATATATATATATATATATATATATATAACAACCCAATTAAAGAATCATATACTTTGATTACAACTATAAAATTATAAAAAAAAGATAATAAACTATTGGAAATCAGGTTGACTCAGTTTCAACACCAAGAGGGGGGTGAATTGGTGAGGTTTAAAAATCTGAGTCTTTTCAAAAATCTTTTTCTCAAAGTATACACCTTTACACAATTTCTTGAATCTCAAATAATGAAAAATTTAAGTGTAGCAGAATTTCAAAGTAGACTACGTAAACAATTAAGTCGACTGAATGTAAAAGTGTAAGGATAGAGAAATCAAACATAGATTTTTATACTGGTTCGGCCTCAATGCCTACATCCAGTATCCTTCTAATCACAGGAAATAAATGCACTATAATGGTCAAGGTTTTTACAACAACGCTTTTATAGATGTTAGGAAAACAAGTAGGCTTCTTTAAACACCAAGAGGAGGGGTAAATTGGTGATGTTTCAAAAACGTGTTCCTTTCGCAATCTTGCAAACATAGTATAAAGCTTTTTAAAGTTTTTTGAAATGCAAGCAATCAGAAAATGTATGCAGCGGAAAAAACGTAGTTGACTACGAAACAGATATAGTCGAATGGAATAAAAGAGTGCAAGGATAGAGAAAATCAAACACTGATTTTTATAGTGGTTCGGCCAACAATGTCTACATCCAATGTCTTTCCAACCCAGGAAGCAAATGCACTATAATGGTTGCGGGTTTTACAACAAGGAATTTATAGAAGCCTCACGCAAAAATATAAATTTCCTCTCTAACCCAAAACCAAAATATAGTTGCACAACCAAAAACCAGACTTGCAGCAAGAATCCCCTCTTCTGCAATCTGAACCCACGTCGAGCAATCCTCAACGTGTCACTCCTGTATCACAACAGGTCCAATTCCAGCAATCTTCACAGGATGCCCAGCCTACACAGAATGTAGCACTCTTCACAGGATGCCAAGCCTTCAATGATCAACGCAGAAGCACCTTTCTTGTGTAGATAATGATCAGCAGATGTGAGCGCACAATTTCTCCTCAATGAATCTCGTTCAAGAAAGGTCACCACTGTCTTCTTGGAGAATTCTTGAAGCTAAGAGCAATTTAAAATATAAATTAAATTGTCAGCTTTTCAAAAGTCTCTGAACAAATTCGCGTTCAATCAATTTATAGATTTCTGTTAGACAGACAGATGCTCAGTCGAATATGCTACTAATCCAGTCGACTGTATTATGACAGTTATAACATTTCAGTCAACTTAGCAGCCTCTGGTCAACAAATAACAGAACACATTCAATACAGTTGACCAAGTCTTTAAAGCTCAACTAACTTTTAAAAATATAGTCGTTGGAGCACGCATACTTAACAAAATTTCAAATCAAACACAGATACAGTCGAATGTGACTCAGACAGAGTCGACTGACACAAGTTAAAAACACTTTGAAATTCTTTTCAACTTAGAATATCACTTAGCACTGATTCTCAAAATTTGTACAAAGATTTTAGCATAGTCGAATTCATTAGTAATGTAGTCGACTGTACTATAACTTTGTCACATAGTTATAAGTTCATGAAAGTGCTTGTGATTTTTCACTTTAACAGTTGTGCAGTAGAATGTATAACAATGTGTTTCACATAGCACATAAGCATGTTCCACTTATATATATATATATATATATATATATATATATATATATATATATATATATATATATATATATATATATCAATCAATCAACATAGGAACATACAACACAATGTATCAAAAATGTTCAGCATATATAACAGTTAATACAACACAAGAACATGTAATACAGCAACATGTATACAGTTATTAAGTAAAGTGTTGTCATCATCAAAAACCAGATTGATATAGAGTTTGTGTTGTCAACAATCTCCCCCTTTTTTGATGATGCACAACCATGATTAATAACTTAACCATTTTTGCACATTTCAATACAAAACAGAGTAAGCAGATATCAAAAATTTAGTACAGTTCAAATACTCTGCATTAACAGCATAAAATCAAGCAAATGAAGTATGAGACAATTATCCCTTTTTCACAAAGCTTTTATAATTTCTCTCATAGTCTCATATATCTCTCCCCCTTTGTGCATTAACAAAAAAAGAATGCTCTAGATATATGCAGTTTTGAAAAACAGAGATGCATCACAGATATATGATAAGTTTGAAATACAATGATGCTCTCACAAACACAATTTAATCACATAAAACAGAGATAGCACACAGTTGTATCAAAAATAAAATATCAAACAAGTTAGATAAACAATGATACAAACTTCAACAATCTCACATTATTATCTCATAACATAATTGCAACATATAATAGTAGAGTTAATAGCAGATATATATGATTTATGCAAACAGTAAAGATAAAAACAGATTCCAAATATGGAATTGTTAACCCAGTTATGTATAGTCGAATGCATAAGATCATTAGTCGATTGCATTGCTTCTCAAGTGTTGAATTTCATTTGTAACTTCCAGAGAAATGTCCTTCCTGCAAAACCTTTCAACAACCTTTTCCAGATCAAGTATTTTGGTTAAGCAAGAAATATAATCAAAATAACAGAAGTCAATATGTATAAATGTATGACAGAGTAAGCATAGTTGACTCCATACAAATCATAGTCGAATTAATCAACCAGTAAAAACAGATATTATTCAAGCATATTAAAAACAACTTGATTGATTCAAACCATTAATTTCATTTCCTTGAAAAGAAAATATTACAATAGAAGGATCAGAAAAAGGAATAACAAAAGAAAACATAAGAGACATAGCAAAAGATGGCATTACTAAGCCATATACAGAAAACTATTCTAAAAATTAATTCTTCTTTCTCTTTTTATGGATAAAATTCTGAAGAAGCATATCACTTTCAGTGTCTTCACACTCTTTTCCCTCACTTTCCTCATCATCGCTTTCATGTGATGATCTTTCAGGAGTGTTTGCCTCATCAGAAGAAATATTGTCATCATTTTGTTGATACTTGTTTTGCTCATCAAGCTTTCTATCAATTTCATTTAACTTGTATAGTACAAGTCTTTCAAAATCATTTCGTGCCCTGTAATGATTTATTCCAGATGATGAAGCAGCATTATCATTCCTTATCCCTTCATTCTTGTATTTCCAACCCTCTGAAGTTTTACTCACATGCATCAGGTGAAGAGTAGTTTTGTCAATACAGCAAGTGCGCTAATATTGTTCACTTGACTCTCCAATGCACTCCACACCGCAGTAAATCAGTACTTTTGAAATAAAGACATAGTAGGGAAATTTTCCAGATTCTGATTTGGTCACCTTTAGCATGTTGTCAGAGATAGTTGTTGGACAATCTACTTGAATATATTCTCTTTTAGTGCTCTCAGTAGCATTAAGTCCTCAGTTGTAGCTTGTGCATAGTTGCCTCCTCTTGCCATGAGTATGTAGGCAATGACATAGATGGCTAGTCTTTCATCTTTCTTCATTCCTCCTGTTTCGTAGTTTGAGTAGTCCCTACAATCATTTGCATTTCTTAGACAGTTTTGATATTCCGTGAACTTATGAAATCCTTCAATACCAAGATGACACTTTTCACCACCAATCCTTAGTCGACCAACAACCTATCAGACTTCATCTGCCAGTCTTATATCAATTCCCTTTACTCGAGAACAAAGAATATCATCTTCAATGTTCGGATTGCAATAGAAAACTTTCACCAAATCGGGATACCACAGGCTTGCCATTTCAACAAATTTCTTCAGACCTTGGCGCTTCAACCATCTTTCAAAAGAGAACCTTTCGTCTGTGAAAAACTTCAATTTCAGAAATTTGTGAGTCACCAAGCTTCTTCTTTTCCAGCAATCAAGAAATCTTGATTGTGCTTCATCATCGCTAATCCATCCATTCAAATTAGATACCCGTTTAAACCTTTTCGTTGCAACAGTCTTAACCCTTCTTCTTGGTGTGGTATCAGACGCCATGGATGGGAGTAAAATTTTTTTCTTTCAGAGATTGAGTAAGCTAGGGTTCAGAGAATGAGAACATATGAAGTAATTGATGATCATCAAGTTTCTTATTTAAGTTTGTTAAAAATTTGAAATTATGGAGGGAAACATTTTATTTCACTTTCGCACCAAAAAATTTCAAATATGAAATTTTCATTTTACAGACTAGTAGTCGAGTAGATTAAATTTGTAGTAGACTCTATCCTTTCAAAAACAGAGTTTTAGCATAACACTCATAACACAGTTGATTGAATTAAAATAGGAGTCGACTAAGGCTCGTAAAAAAAATTTCAAGCAAATTCAATCAATCACACAAATAAGCATACAACACAAACAATCATACAACAACAACCAATCATGATGCAACAGATAGATACAGTTTTACCAGTTGTAGATTCTCAAGGTTTTTGGTGTAATCCATAACTAATTCATCCTTGAGGTCACTCTGCATCAGATGCGTATCCTGCAAAACAATTAAGTTTTGGTTGTTGGTACCCACTTTACTTTGGGTCCATGATTGTTAATCCTTGTTACTTGTTCCTTTGGTATCCAAACATATAATCCTTTTGGAACAACAACATTTCTATAATAGCAATTTCTAACAGTATGACCAACACAATTACAATAGAAACATGCATTTCTAGAAGGTTTACTTAAATCAGTAAATTTCCTAGCATTGGTTCTGTTAGATTGAGCTTTGTAGTCTATACCTTCTTACTAATAACTCTACTGTTGAGTCATTGGCAGGTGTACCAGATCGTATGCAAGTAATAATAAAACGGTAAGTTCGAGTATCGTTTTCCCAAAGGACTCATAAGGCCGTTTTCCCAAAGGACTCATAAGGCCTTATCTTTCGTGTGAACGGAAATCTTAAGACTTGTAGAAATAAAACTTAAAATTGGTTTATGCAAAACACAAAATAAACATGCAATGCGTTGATTCAATTGACGAGAGAAACTATGGATGAATGGAGTTGCTAGGGTTTACAATTTCACCTTTTTCCGCTCTCTTATATCTACTCCCCTTATTTAATTCGCTTGATTATTCAATTACCATGCAACTTTCTTAGCCTACCCTTAACCCAATCCCTTGGCGAAAAGAGCCTATTAAAGATTACCGGCTTGCTATCCCTAGCCTCCCCTAGAAACCGATAATGCATTATAAACAGAAGTGACAAACAATTGATTGTTCAACCCCCCTATCCCTAGGTGGTATACATAAATCAAGGATTATTCCCCAGTTCATGATATTACTGTACGTTCCCGTATCAATAAAGACAAACAACAGTTATCGAATGAGTTAAACGATAAAAGCATTAAGTGTAGAAGGAAAACCCAATAATTGATAATCAAAGCATATGCAAGCATATAGATAAATAAGAGTTTCAATATAAGAGACTTTCAAAAGATTACATTGTTCCCTAGCAACAAGAGGGTTTAGTTCACCATAGACATGGTGAACCTAGATGAATAATGGAAGAAGAATGGAAAAGCAAACCCTAAAAGAGATGAAAAGGTGCAAAAGCATCCAAGAGCTCCTCTCCAGGGAGAGCAAATTAGGTCTGGCCGTCCTCCTCGTCAAAAGAATGAGTGAAACTTCGTAAATAGTCTATTTATAACTGAGGAGAATCGCAGAAAACAGGCCCAAGCCCAATTAGAAACTGCCCGGCACCACACTTACACTGCCTGGCGGTTTCCCTCTTTGTCGCGCCACCGCCCGGCGTCAGGGGTCCACCGCCCGGTGGTTTGCCTCGTACCGCAAAACCGTATGGCGTCCTATTCTGGTACCAGTTACACGCGCTTGATTGCCCGGCGGCAGGGGTCTACCGCCCGGCGGTCTTTCGACTCTTCTTTTCTTCATTTTTCTTCTCAAATATTGAGCCTTTGACCTTTACTTTTAGCTCCAATCTTCACTTTCCTCAAAAACGCTGCAAAACAAGCATAATATCGCTAAAAACGACTTTTGATTCTCACTTGACTCATTTATTGAATTATGCATGATTCTAAGCTCATTCTAAGCCTTAAAGGGTGTAATTTGGTATGAATTGACATATGAAAATAGCTGTTTTTAAACCTTTATCTCAACCCCAAACTTAAAATTTTGCTTGTCCTCAAGCAAACCAAACAAAACAAGACACAAAACAAAACTTGGCTTTCTACTTTTTCGTCCAATAGTTCAACATTCCTAACATGCATGACAAAAACTTCTCAATTAAGATCTTTAGTAAAATCAAATCAAGATGCAAACATGTTTTCAATTCAGTTTAGTTTCCAACAAATGTTAAACATTATGAATGACCAATCCACTAATCACAAATGCAATCATGAAATCATCAATTCTCACTAGGCAAGTGTTTTCACTCAATCACTCAAGTGTTTAGGGTGACACTCAAACTCTCTATCATTCACAAGTCACATAAAGCAACGTTGCCATTCATCTACAACAATCAAAATCTTTGCATGCAAATGCCATCAAAAGGAATTTTACAAGGCTTATAATGAGGCTGGGCTAACAAGAAACATGGTTTTTCTAGGATTCAAAATTCTTGAGTTAAGAGAGCTAAAACATTTACAATCAAGCACAACTCTTCTCCTCACCAATTTCTCTTATTTCCCAACTTCTTCCTTTTCTTTTCTTTTGCATTGAGCTTTTTCTCATGCTTTTTATTCTTTACTTTCCTTTTTCTCATGCATATTTCTCTTTCAATTCTTTTGAGTTCAATGCTTTGCACTTGCTTTTTCAAATTTCCCCCCTGCCACCCCAAACTTGAACCTTTGTATCAATTATATTTAAGCTCAACCCAACTCAAGATAAAGAATACAAAATAAGGGTTCACATACTGTTTAAGGCTAAGGTTCAAAAAGGGTATAATAATTAAGCACTGAGGGTGAAAATTTGGCCAGAAAAGGGCTATCAAAGATGGCCTTAATCATATGACCTTCACATGCAATTCAATCAATCATTAAGACTTAGGCAATATCATTCATGCTTCCCTGTAAACAATACATACACAATGAAAAACTCTGGAGCCCAATTCCTCACACATGTTTTCTCACACAATAATCATTCATACATCCTGCTTAGCATCATAATCACAATCATAATTTCTCACACATCTGTTTCTCAAAATTTTAGAATGCATCACAACTCAATTTTTCAACCACATCAGACCATCATCAAACAGTTTCATCACTCAGTTATTCAGTCAAACATCTTCAGAAAAGTATACAAGCCAAGCAGACACAAAATAAAATTCAACCTATTCTAGGAATTCAAAAGTGCGAAATTTAAAAGACAAAACAAGTAAATTTGGGTTGCCTCCCAATAGCGCTTGTTTAACGTCACGAGCCTGACCCAAACCTGTTTAGCACTTGTCAGTAAGCGCTTTAGCCATCCAACACCCTTCAGTAGGTGTACCTCCCTGTATCCTTTAGTAGATACAATAAATCTTTTAGCTTCCCTCAGTAGAAGCTACCCTGTATCCTTCAGTAGATACAATAAATCTAGCATCCCTCAGTAGATGCCTCCTTGTATCCTTCAGTAGATACAATAAAAATATATCTAGCATCCCTCAGTAGATGCTATCCAAAAAAGTATTCAAAATACCAAAAATTACAAGTTCAACAAAAATTAAAATAAAAAAATGTTTTAATGTACAAAAATATTTTCTCCAGCAATTCAACTTTTGTTCTTCACACCAGGATCTTCATCATCCCATGGACTTAACTTTCTTCTATCCACTTTCCGGATTGCTGTGGAATATGGCCTTCGGATTTCCACCACTCTTTCGTCTTGAAGCTTTCTGTTGACAATCCACTTCCTGTTTTTGAATTTCACTGCCATACCACGCAAGAATATTGTGTCTCCAGAACTAGTAGATTCTTCTTTATGGGTCTTCTTCTCTTCAGACAACTACAAAGCATGACAATTGTTAAAATGATTACTACCTTTAGTCTTCTCCCCTTTCGGATCTCCACTTTTTCCTCTTTTATATTTGGCTCTCTCTCTTATTCTTATTTTGTGTCCAACAAAGCCAGTATAATTGAGCACTTGATATTGATCTCTTAGCATTATTCTTCCATCATGGGCACGCATCACCATCTTGGAAGTCCTCATGAAAGGTCTTCCTAGTATCAATGGAATTCTTCCTTCATTAACCATATCCACAACTAAGAAGTCAGTCAAGAACTCCAATTCTTCAATATGAACAATTGCATCCTCCACTACACCAACCGGCTTCTTAATTGAACCATCTGCAATTGTCAAAGTGGTGTTGGCTGGTTTTAATGTTAAACCGCCAATTATTTTAAAATCACCCAAGGACATCAAATTAACACTAGACCCTAAATCAATCATAGCTCTCCCAACATCCACATTATTGATAACACAAGGGAGAGTTAGATTACCCAAATCTTTTAATTTTTGAGGATGTTCTTTTTTTCTTGGTTCAATCAAACTTATCTCTTCTTCTTCCTCCAGATCAATTGGCTCTCCCAAGTAGTATTTACTCCTATCAGAATAAGAAGGGGTAGGAGATATTATAGGCTTATCAATTACCATATTAAAATCTTCTTTAAACGGCTCCCGGTAACTTTTCTCCTTTTTTGTCTGCATCTTTGTTGCCTATCTGCTCTTTATCATCATCAGCATTCATCAACTCATCATCTTCGTATCAATTACGATTACTTCCCTTTCTACCTTCCTTTTCCCTCTTGACAGAACCACTTTGCATTCATCCTTGGGGTTAACATCAATATTAGCCTGAAACTGATTTTTCTCAGTGGTCTCCACCCTTTTAGACAGCTGCCCAATTTGAGTCTCCAATGTTTTAAAACTAGCTTGATCACTAGCTTGCTGAGACTCGTAGACTTTCAGAAAATTATCAAATCGGTTATTTAAATCTCTAACAATCTCTGCCAAACTATTCACTTGCTGCCATAAGGATGGTGTTTGCTGCTGCCGGAAGCCTCCTACTTGTCCATGGAATTTATTCTGAATTTGGCCAATATTGGTTTGGTTCTTCCAACCTTGGCTAGAGTTGCCTTGGTTGAAACTTCCTTGCTTGTATTGAAATTGATTGCCCATATAATTAACCTCATGCTCCATCTCTTATGGGAAGGCACATTGACCATTGATATAGTCACCACCACATAACTCACACAACTGTTGAGCTTGAGCAACATTCCTTACTCCCCTGGGAAACTCAGAAAGGACCTTAGTTAATTTGTCCAATTTCTGTGAAAGAAGATGAGTGTGAGCAGCTGCAGCATCATCGGCAGGGAGTTGTAAGAGTCCTCCTTTTTTTACGCCTTTCCCCCCTTGTGTTACTTCGTTCATTGCCATCTCTTCAATCAATTCATAGGCTTCATCCTCAATTTTTCTGTTTATACTGCCTCCAGCTGAGGCATCTAGCATCATCTTCGACTGAGTGCGCAAACCTCCAAGAAAAGCAAGCAAATATGTGGTCTTGTTTAGACCATGGACTGGAGTCTTTCTCAAAAGCCCTTTGAATCTATCCCATGCCTGACCAAGTGTTTCTTCCATTCCTTGCTTGAAAGAAGAGATCTCTAAATGCCCTTGGTTGATCTTGGTCTGCGGGAAAAATTTTATGACAAATTGTTTTGCCACTGCCTACCAATCTCTGAATGTGCCTGCTGGGAACGAATGCAACCATTCTTTTGCATGGCCTCCAAGTGAGAACGGAAACAAGCTGAGTTTGACCCTGTCCTCTGAAACTCTGTTAACCTTAAGGGTGTTGTAAATCTCCTCAAAGACAGTCAAATGAGTATAAGGGTTCTCATTCGACATTCCATGGAATTGATTGCTCTGTACAAGCTGGATCGATGTAGGGCTCATCACCATATTTGTTGCAGTGTCCGTGGACAAAGCTATGCTGTTGAAGTGTAAGGGGCCCACATTGTTGGCGGAGTCCCCAAATGTGCGTCTAGGAGGAGGTTGATCTGCCATCTCCTCTGTACTCTGTGCGAAGGTTCGCTCCAAAGAAAGTCTAGCAGGAGAAGGAAATCTTTCACGTTCAGAGTGTTTGGCTTTCCTCTTTCTCCTGTCTGAAAGTCCCTCAAAAAGAGGTTGCTGGTCTTTTCTGCTTCTTGTCTGTCTTATCTCCTGCATACACAAGAGAAAAACCCTAAAAGCACTTTTACAGAAAACAAAAATAAACAAAAACAAAACAAGTCAAAGTCAGTCAATTCACACTACTAAATAAGTTAAACCACGAGTCCCCGACAACGGCGCCAAAAACTTGTTGAGTCACTGGCAAGTGTACCAGATCGTATGCAAGTAATAATAAAACGGTAAGTCCGAGTATCGTTTTCCCAAAGGACTCACAAGGCCTTATCTTTCGTGTGAACGGAAATCTTAAGACTTGTAGAAATAAAACTTAAAAGTGGTTTATGCAAAACACAAAATAAACATGCAATGCGTTGATTCAATTGACGAGAGAAACTATGGATGAATGGAGTTGCTAGGGTTTACAATTTCACCTTTTTCCGCTCTCTTATATCTACTCCCCTTATTTAATTCGCTTGATTATTTAATTACCATGCAACTTTCTTAGCCTACCCTTAACCCAATAATCCCTTGGCGAAAAGAGCCTATTAAAGATTATCGGCATGCTATCCCTAGCCTCCCCTAGTAACCGATAATGCATTATAAACAGAAGTGACAAACAATTGATTGTTCAACCCCCTATCCCTAGGTGGTATACATAAATCAAGGATTATTCCCCAGTTCATGACATTACTGTACGTTCCCGTATCAATAAAGACAAACAACAATTATCGAAGAAGTTAAATGATAAAAGCATTAAGTGTAGAAGGAAAACCCAATAATTGATAATCAAAGCATATGCAAGCATATAGATAAATAAGAGTTTCAATATAAGAGAGTTTCAAAAGATTTCATTGTTCCCTAGCAACAAGAGGGTTTAGTTCACCATAGACATGGTGAACCTAGATGAATAATGGAAGAAGAATGGAAAAGCAAACCCTAAAAGAGATGAAAAGGTGCAAAAGCATCCAAGAGCTCCTATCCAGGGAGAGAAAATTAGGTCTGGTTGTCCTCCTCGTCAAAAGAATGAGTGAAACTTCGTAAATAGTCTATTTATAACTGAGGAGAATCGCAGAAAACAGGCCCAGGCCCAATTAGAAACCGTCCGGTGCCACACTTACACCGCCCGGCGGTTTCCTAATAAAGGTTTAAAAAGAACTATTTTCATATGTCAAATCAGACCAAATTACACCCTTTAAGGCTTAGAATGAGCTTATAGTCATGCATAATTCAATAAATGAGTCAAGTGAGAGTCAAAAGTTGTTTTTAGCGATATTATGCTTGTTTTGCAGCTATTTTGAGGAAAGAGAAGATTGGAGCTGAAGGTAAAGGTCAAAGACTCAAGAAAAGTGAAGAAAAATGAAGAAAAGAAGAGTCGAATGACCGCCGGGCGGTAGACCTCTGCTGTTGGGCGGTCAACTGCGTGGAAAAGGTACCAGAATTGGACGCCAGGCGGATTTGCGATTCGAGGCAAACTGCTGGGCGGTGGACCACTACCGCCGGGCGGTGGCGCGACAAAAGACCCCTACCGCCGAGCGGTGCAAGTGTGACGCCGGGCGGTGATGTTGGGCCTGGGCCTGTTTTTCTGCGACTCCCCTCAGTTATAAGTAGATTATTTGCGAGAGTTCGCTCATTCTTTTGACGAGGAGGACGGCCAGACCTACTTTGCTCTCTCTAGGGAAGATCTCTTGGATGCTTAGGCTCCTTTTCATCCCACCTAGGGTTTGCTTTTCCATTCTTCTCCATTTATTCATCTAGTTTCACCATGTCTATGGTGAACTAAACCCTTTTGTTGCTAGGGAACAATGTAATCTTTTGAATCTCTCTTATATCGAAACTCTTATTTAATTATATGCTTGCATATGTTTTGATTTTCAATTATTGGGTTTTCCTTCTGCGCTTAATGCTTTTATCGTTTAACTCATTCGATAATTGTTGTTTGTCTTTATTGATACGGGAATGTACAATAATGTCATGAACTGGGGAATAATCCTTGATTTATGTATATCACCTAGGAATAGGGGGGGGTTGAACAATCAATTGTTGGTCACTTCTGTTTATAATGCGTTATTGGTTACTATGGGAGGCTAGGGATAGCAAGCCAGTAATCTTTAATAGGCTTTTTTCGCCAAGGGATTGGGTTAAGGGTAGGCTAAGAAAGTTGCATGGTAATTGAATAATCAAACGTATTAAATAAGGGGTGTAGATATAAGAGGGTGGAAAAAGGTGAAATTGTAAACCCTAGCAACTTCATTCATTCATAGTTTCTTCCGTCAATTGAATCAACACATTGCATGTTTATTTTCCTGTTTTTGCATAAACCTCTTTTAAACTTTTATTTCTACAAGTTTTACGATTTTGGTTCACACGAAAGATAAGGCCTTGTGATTCCTTTGGGAAAACGATACTCAGACTTACCGTTTATTTATTACTTGCACACGATCTGGTACACTTGCCAGTGACTCAACATTTCCCTCTTTGTTGCGTCACTGCCCGGCGTCAGGGGTCTACTGCCCGGCGGTTTGCCTCGTACCACAAAACCGCTTGGCATCCTATTCTGGTACCAGTTCCACGCGCTTGATCGCCCGGCGGTAGGGGTCTACCGCCCGGCGGTCTTTCGACTCTTCTTTTCTTCATTTTTCTTCCCAAATCTTGAGTCTCTGACCTTTACTTTTAGCTCCAATCTTCACTTTCCTCAAAAACGCTGCAAAACAATGCAAAACAAGCATAATATTGCTAAAAACGACTTTTGACTCTCACTTGACTCATTTATTGAATTATGCATGATTCTAAGCTCATTCTAAGCCTTAAAGGGTGTAATTTGGTATGAATTGACATGAAAATAGCTTTTTTTAAACCTTTATCATCTGTCAGATGATTTTAAAACAGCATCTAAATTGTCTCTATCTTGTGTAAACTTAGCTAGAGTGTTAGTTAAGTAATCAATCTTTTTAATGTGTGTAGGACAATTTTCACATACTTTTTCAACTGTGACAGTTTTAACTACAACATCTTTAGCAAATAATAAGGCATCATTAAGCTCCTTTTCTAATTTCTCATTTTCAGCAACAAGGTTATTAATTCTATGCTCATAATCTCTCCTTTCAGAGTTCAGTCGATTAACCTTATATTATAGTCACATAGCTTCAACATGCATTTCTTTGAATGCATCTTGCAGTAGATCATACTTGACTTCCACTGGTTCATTTGATATGTCTACATCACTATCATAATCGTCCCATGTTACTCCTGTCATATAACACATATTTGATTCCTCTTCATGATCAGAATCTTCATCACTTGAGCTTTCAAAATCTGAGTTCTCCCAAGCAATGTAGGCTCCTTTCTTCTTCATGTTTCTTCTTCGAGGGAATCTTTTCTTTCCTTTCTGTTTTGGCTGTAAGTTAGGATAATCAGGCTTAATGTGACCTTCCTTTCCACATTCATAGCATTGGACAACATTTGTACTGAAGCTCCTCTTTTTGTTTTGACCTGCATGGTTAGACAGTTGACTATCATTTTGCATAAGTCGACTAAACTTTCTTACAATCAAGGTCATATGTTCTTTTTCGTCCATGTTTGTTTCTGTGTTGTTCTTGCTTGAAGTTTTCAGAGCAATGGACTTCTTTTCTTCAATCTCCTCTTCATCCTTTAATCTACCGAGTTCCAATTTATGTTCACATAGTTTGCCAAACAAGGTAGCCATGTTCATCGTTATAAGATCCTTGGATTCAGAGATTACTGTGATTTTTGGTTGCCAATTTCTTTCAGACTTTTCAAAATCTTGATGTTGATCTCTTCCTTATCAAACACTTTGCCGAGAGCCATTAGATGATTTACAATGTGAGTGAATCGTTTCTGCACATCATAGATGTTTTCACCAGCCTTCATTCTGAACAATTCATACTCTTGTATCAGGGAGTTCTTTCTTGCTCTCTTGACTTCATTCCTGCCTTCATGAGTTACCTCTAAGACATCCCACATTTCCTTTGCAGATTTGCATTGAGATATCCTGAAAAATTCATCAATTGTCAGTGCAGAGGCAATTATATTTCTAGCTTTAACATCATACTGAGCTATTCTATTTTCATCAGCAGTCCACTCAGTAAAAGGTTTTGTAGGCACAAATGGACCATTTAAAGTGGCATCCAAAATTTCTCTGTCTTGCGATTCAAGAAAGATTTGCATTCTAATTTTCCAAAAAGGATAGTTTTCACCAGCAAACAAAGGTGGTCTATTTGTTGAAACACCTTCACCAAAAGTTTGAAATTGGTCATTGGTGATGTTTCAGAAATGTGTTCTTTTCGCAATCTTGCAAAAAGAGTATAAAGCTTTTTAAAGTTTCTTGAAATGCAAGCAACAAGAAAATGTATGCAGCGGAAAAAACGTAGTTGACTGCGAAACAGATATAGTCGATTGGAATTAAAGACTGCAGGGATAGAGAAAATCAAATACTGATTTTTATACTAGTTCGGCCAACAATGCGTACATCTAGTGTCCTTCCAACCCAGGAAGCAAATGCACTATAATGGTTACGGTTTTTACAACAAGGAATTTATAGAAGCCTCACACAAAAATATAAATCTCCTCTCTAACCCAAAACCAAAATATAGTTGCACAACCAAAAACCAAACTTGCAACAAGAATCCCTTCTTCTGCAATCTGAACCAACGTCGAACAATCCTCAACGTGTCACCCCTATATCACAACAGGTCCAATTCCAGTCCAATTCCAGCAATCTTCACAGGATGCCAAGCCTATACAGAATGTAGCAGTCTTCATAGGATGCCAAGCCCTCAATGATCAATGCAGAAGCACCTTTCTTGTGCAAATAATGATCATCAGATGTGAGTGCACAATTTCTCCTCAATGAATCTCGTTCAAGAAAGATCACCACCGTCTTCTTGGAGAATTCTTGGAGCTAAGAGCAATCTGAAACAAAAATGAAATTGTCAGTTTTTCAAAAGACTCTAAACAAATTCACATTCAGTTAATTTATAGATTTTTATTAGACAGATAGATGCTCAGTCGAATATGCTACTAATCCAGTCGACTGTATTATGACAGTTATAACATTTCAGTCAACTTAGCAGCCTCTGGTCAACAAATAACAGAACACATTCAATACAGTTGACCAAGTCTTTAAAGCTTAACTAACTTTTAAAAATATAATCGTTGGAGCACGCATACTTAACAAAATTTCAAATCAAACACAGATACAGTCGAATGTGACTTAGACAGAGTCGACTGACACAAGTTAAAAACACTTTGAAATTCTTTTCAACTTAGAATATCACTTAGCACTGATTCTCAAAATCTGTACAAAGATTTTAGCATAGTCGAATTCATTAGTAATGTAGTCGACTGTACTATAACTTTGTCACACAGTTATAAGTTCATGAAAGTGCTTGTGATTTTTCACTTTAACAATTGGGCAGTAGAATGTATAACAATGTGTTTCACATAGCACATAAGCATGTTCCACTTATATATATATATATCAATCAATCAATATAGGAACATACAACACAATGTATCAAACATGTTAGCATATATAACAGTTAATACAACACAAGAACATGTAATACAACAACATGTATACAGTTATTAAGCAAAGTGTTGTTATCATCAAAAACCAGATTGATATAGAGTTTGTGTTGTCAACAATCTCAACAATAGAGACCTCCACGTGAAAATATAAAACACTTTTCTAACCCTCTAATCATAATATAGGCAGCAACACACAAAGATCTGCAACAAGATATCATTTTTATTTCTTGAACTTTATTAACAACTAAACTCTTTTTATTATTAACAATTTTAATCAAACTTTCCTTTTAATTTTTTTAAAGAATACTTTTCAATCAATTCACCTTCTGTTTATTGGTTTTTTTAGCCTTTGTTTGTTTTTAAAAGATATAGTTACGTTATAATTATTTGAAATATTAATTATAATAAAATTTTAATTATATTTTATAATATTATCAGTTTATTAAAACTATTAAAGTTTGTAATAGTTATTTATATTTTAATTACATTTTTAATAATATAAAATTTATTTCTTTAAAATATTAATTAGTATTTTATATATAATTATATATAAAATAATAAAACATATAATTTTATAACTTTTTCACCTAATTATTTTACAAGTATAACATTTTTTTACAACAAAAAAAAAACTATGATTAAAACTATTATAGTTATTAATTTTTGAAAATATTAATAAAAAATAATAATATCTTATATTCTTATTAGAATAAATTATAAAAAATTAAATACAATCCTATTCAATTAGAATAAATAAATAAATTATATTCCTATTATACTTTTGATGTTATAAAAGATAGGTTAAAAGCTCTTTTTGGTCCCAATTTTGGTTCGGAAAATTCGTTTTGGTCCCTGAGTTGAATTTGTATTTAATTTCGTCCCAAAGAACGAATTTAATGTTCAATTTGGTCCTTTTTCAGTAACTCCGTTAAAATGTTTAACGGCAACGTGTCCAGCTCTGCAACTGCTGGGTGAGGTGTCATTTCTTTGCTGACGGGAGTCCTTTTCAGTTGGAATTAGGATTTTTTAAAAAAATTAGAAGGGCAAAGTGGAAAAAAAAGAAAGACTTTCTTCTTCCTGTGAAACCCTAATTCCTCTACCCAAATATTAGCTGATCTGTTTTCTACCTATTAGCTGATCTGTTTTCTCCTCGAACATATTCAAAAGCACAAATAACCCATCATTCCAAAAGTTACTTCCATGATTAGGATCTCTACCATCATAAATTGAACTTCATTAAAGTATTTGATAAGGATCTCTACCATCATAAATCTCATTTCTTCGTTCTTCCTTCGGAATAAAATCGAACTTCAACATCACTCATTTTTCTGCTCGCAATGAACCCAGCATAGAGCTTTTAAGTCATCTCTTTAAAACCACTCTTATATAAGGAAAATTACAAGGGCGTGGCGTTTGAAAAACTCTAGATTTCAAGACAGAATTTGAGAATTCAACATCAAGCTCCCTGTTTCCCTGACTCATTACAAATCAATGCTGCAATTTGCACGAAAAACGTATTAATTGTAGACAAAGACATCAGAGATATTCTTACTAACCTCTGAAACCCTAATAGGGACAAGGAAGAACAACTCTGCCCAAAATTAGGGTTCAGATTTGGGGAAAAGAGCACACGAAGTGGAATTGGAAAATGCTGGAGGCTGCCACGGTGGTTCTCGTTTCTGCTTTTGGGTTTGTTTTCTGCAGGTGCGAGATGCGACGGTGATGGAGGTGTGATGGTGATGGAGGTGCGAGGGTGATGGAGGTGCGATGGTGATGGAGGTGCGACGGTGATGGAGGTACGAGGTGCGATGGTTGCTGACGGCGTGCGAGGAAGAAGATGATGGTCGGTGGTTGGTGGTCGGCGGTTCGGGTTTGGGTAATGGTAGAGGAATTAGGGTTTCAGAGGAAGAAGAAAGTCTTTCTTTTTTTCCAGGGACCAAAACGAATTTTCCGAACCAAAATTAGGACCAAAAAGAGCTTTTAACCTTTTTCCCACTTTGCCCTTCTAAATTTTTTAAAAAATCCTAATTCCAACTGAAAAGGACTCCCAGTCAGCAAAGAAATGACACCTCACTCAGTAGTTGCAGAGCTGGATACGTTGCCGTTAACAATTTTAACGGAGTTACTGAAAAGGACCAAATTGAACATTAAATTCATTCTTTGGAACGAAATTGAACACAAATTCAACTCATGGACCAAAACGAATTTTCCGAACCAAAATTGGGACAAAAAAGAGCTTTTAACCTAAAAGATACTACAAAAATTTATATGTTGATCAAAATCACAGTTTAAATTAATATTTAAATACAATTATATTATTTAGAATAAATGCTGAATAGAAATTAAAATTGCACATTTAAAAATTAATGGTATAAATATATGTTTATTATTTATTATATAATTATCTATAAAAATTAACTAATGTTTTAAAGAATTAAAATTTATATTAATGAAGAATTAAATTTTATATAATTAAAAATGTAATTAAATTTCAAATAAAAATTAAAGAAGTTAATGCTTTCAATAAAGTCATAACATTATATTAAATGTTTTATATTTAAGTATTACAAATAGTATTTATTATAATGTGAATGTTATAAATAGATACATCCAAATATATTTAATTGTAATATTATTATGATTAAATTTTAAAATAATTATAATGTAACAACATTATATATATATATATATATATATATATATATAAAGAAAAAAATTTATGTGGAGATAAGGAAAAATTTAATATTATTCTTTTTTCCATCTTGAAATAATCATTAAACACATATTAATAATCATTAAACACATATATTAATGAAGAAGAGAGAAAAACAAATTGTAAAATAACTATTAATGAATTTTTCAAACTTTATTTCCAATAGAAAAAACAACTTTAACTTTAGTATTCATATTTAATGTAGAAAAACTATAATAGTTATTTGAAACCATAAATAAAATGGGTCCATTTTGGTATGTCATCCTAGAAAAGAGAGAAACACTGCATAAAAAACAGCTTGGTTCCAAATGAGATTAGCTTCACACGGCAATTCCTAACGAGTTAAATGAATTGTTCCACGCTTAACACGCCACTCCTCATATTGTAAATTGTCATTGATAAACTATATTGGTGTAAAACAAAATTAATATTCAAAATTTTGATGTATTTTAATTTTTAAATTTAAAGAATAAAAGGAATATAGTATTTTTAATTTAATAACATTAATATTTTATTTACATGTTAGACTATATATTATGTTTGAGACATCCCAAATATTATATAAACATACATATAATAGATTCAGCTATTATAGTACGAGAAAGCAGTTAGGAGCTAATAGAGGACAGCATTAGATATACAGTCATCCAAAAGGGGTAATTTAAAAGCTTTACATACATATAAAGTCTTTCAAATGAAATAAAAGAGAAGAAACTAAATGGAAATCTAGGAACTGGGAGCTGCATCTCCACCGTCTAGTGCTTGTTCCAAAGAGGTATCCTCATCGGCCTCTGCTCACATCCAAGGATTTGGATGATCATCGCAAGGGGAAAATCACACACATACAAAACACATAATTGCAAGGGTAAGCTAGTATTCAAAACATGCACATGGTTAATACAATTAATCAAGAAGGACATACAAATAATAATCAATTCAGGCATGAGATAAAACCATAATTAACATAGACTCATTCGGACTAAGAATGTATATAGAGCTGGGGCGGGTTCTGCACTTGTGGTGGCCTCTACTGCTTTGCAAAGCCATTGCCGAGGGGTTTCACCCGACCACACACAAGGCTGGTCCATTACCACGGAATAGACCTCCAGTGATAGCGCCTACCCTAGGACCTCCCACTACTCTCACCACACGCATCGATCCTCTCTAAGTGAGAATGAAAGACTGTTAGAGTGTTAGGGATAACCCCCCATAGTGGAAGCCTCTTGCATACATTCAAAACACTAATTTGATCTCACCTAGAGATCTTATTTGATTTTCAAAGACCACAACTTCATCCATTAATCATATTTCACTCCACCAATCCATATTGAATAAATCTTTCAATCTCATTCCGAAGCATATTAGTTCACACATAATTCATACCTCAAAGATCATTCAAGTAATCATACAATCTCATTCAAAAGCATAATAAAACATATACAACTCATACACTACATATTTTCACAGAAACATCATTTATTAATACACATTTCTTTATACCATATTATTACCACCTCTTAAGTAATTCAAAAAGCTTAGAGACCCTCACCAATGGATCCGGAAGGGTCAAAAACCCCCAGAACGACCTAAAGAACGTCTAAAACGGACATTCGGAACCCCACAAACTATCAAAAACAAAAGCAACAGCAGAAAGGGGCGCCCGGGCGCCAGAATTAAGCTGAAACAGCGAGTTGAAGGGCGCTCAGCGCCCCTCAGGGGCTTCCAGGCGTGGATTCTGTAGATTTTTTGCAGATTTTGCAGAACTCACACCCTAAGTTTCATTTCAGGCCTTTTGGTGAATTTCTAGCACTCAAAACTCAATCTATATGATGAATCTAACTCGCCTAATAAACTCTAACACTTCCTAAACCAATTCTCTAGTGATTTCACATCAATTCACTCTCAAATTACTCATTTGCATTCACTTATACACCCGATTCTAGTTCTACCAATTGGACACTGCTTTTACCACTTTTAAGGCTCCTAATAAGTCACATTTGACTTATTTAAATGGTCTTGAATGACCAAAACTACCCGGGATACCAAATTCAAAATATGACTACCCTAGTTCCTCTAATTTGATTCTAACACCCATATTTTTGTTTATGTACCTATTCAGTAACCATTTTTAACACATTCAACACTTCTAATAAGTCTTATTTGACTTATCTAAGCTATCTCCACTGCCTAAAATTATTTCCAGTTCCAATTACCAAATCTGGTTACCTCACTTCCTCCTAATTACTTAAACTCTATTATGCATTAAGACTTATATCAGTAATCTGAAAAATTGCCCATTCATAGGTTATACTACTAGATTTCCTTCATAATACATTTTACATACCAAATTAAATAACACATTCACAGGATCATCATTCATACATACCACACAACCACAGTTTCTATTATGACCTTCATCACAGTTTAGTTCAAATAATAAAAAATGTTCAAACAGTATCACATGCATTTTATTCCATATATTCCAACCACAATACAACTCATGCCATCCTAAATTTTCTAGACAGAAATCATACCCCAAGCTTCCCTTACCTTTAGTGCGAATAACTATGCTCACTAAGACCCCAAACGCGCCCTTTTTACTTCCAAGACGCAAGATCACCTATGAATCATCAATTGATGATGGAGAATGAACTTTAGAACTAAATAGGTACTAGATTTGAAAGAGAAAACAAAATGAGCCACATGCAGTAAATTTGATAGCATGCTCACAGCCCTAAAGAAATTGAAATAGGGATTTTCTTACCCGTTGAAGAAAAGAGGATTTGATCGGATGAAAACAAAGCTCTCAGCGTCCAGATTGCTTATGAGCTTCCTATTTAATGAAAGAACGGATAAATTTTGATTTATAGCGGGTGGAAGTAGAGCATCGAAGCAAGAAGAAGAAGCTGGGTTTTGTTTTTGGGGAAGCTGTCATGGCAAAGAAAATAAAAGGCTGATCTTGGAAGGTAAAGTTTTAATAAAAATTCTATTTTAAAACGTTGCCCATAGCCCTGCTGCCACGTGTGCATTGTTTTTATTTATTCATTTTTTTTTAGACTTTACAATGTTGATATCTGAAGCACTACTGTAAATAATTTAAACGTAATTTAAAATATAGTTTAAAATTTCTATATAATTAGTTTAGAAGTATTATATTTATTATTTTTAAAATTTGAAAATCAAATTGTATAAAAGTATAAAACATATATAAATTTTATTTATAAATTTAATTTCAAGAATTAAAAACATATTTGAATAATTTTTACCTTAAATATTGATCAATAATTTTTTAATAAATATTAAATAAATAGTTTTAATACATTATTAATAATGGATATCAAATATTCTAATTATGTAATTATTAATAGGATAAATATCATGCTATCCATTATTCATCAACTTGTATTGGTAGATTTTACTTAAGACTTTTTCTTTAAATTTAAAATAAAACTATTAATAAAAAGATATTAATATTAAAAATATTTAAATATGTAATCTTATATTTTATTTATATTTTAAATTTATTTTTAGAAAGACAAAATTTATTTACATTTAATATTTTAATATGTAATTTTATTTGAATTAGATATTAAAATTAATTATTTTAATCTAAATTTACTTTTAAGTTTTTTTTTAAATTAAAAAATATGTACAGTTATCCATAAATATTTGTATTATAAAATATTTTGCGCATAAATAGACACTTGGTAATGTTGTTAGTGTAACCAAGGTAAAGAACTAGAAAATTTTGGTTTAGAATGAATAGTAGTTAAAAATAATAAAATTCGATTATTTTAATATTAAAATATTTTAGCATAAATAGTTTTATTATAAAAAAAGTTATTATTTTAAAATACATAATTTTTTTAGAAACTATTTTTATAGAGTTATTTAAGTTTTCTCAAAGAGTTTTTCTTCTCTTTTCATTTGTTTGAAAATCTGAAACCTTTGAAGTGACCATCGCTGTGAGCTCTAATTTGGATGGATCGATTTCTTAATTTGAGTAAATTGGCTTTTTTCTCTTTTTCTTGGTCTAACATGTTTTCTCTTTGCATGTGAGTCTCCTTCGCTTGCATGTGGCATTTTTGTTTTCTATATAAGTCATTATTGATCAACGATCATAATGGTATGCCTTGATTATTCTTGGGATGCTTTTATGTATAAATAGAGAGTACCCTGTGGAGTGTGGTATTTTGGTGTTCTTAGCACTGTTTGAGTTATTTCATAGATGAGGAAAGCTAATTGCATTATTTCTAAGTTATAAATATATTGAAATTGCTAATTGTATGATTGTACATTGATTTGCATAAACAATTGAGTTGTATGATGAATGTGACATGTTGAATTGGAGTTGGGTTCCTAAATTAGAAAATGATGGTAACCTCCTTAGCTAGGTTGGGCCAAAGCTAGTGTTTGGTGACTCCAAGAGAGGTTAGGTCAACTCAAGGAGGAAGGTGACTAGAAGGGCCTCTAGGGTTGTTCTAGTCTTGATCAAGGAAGAGTGTGGCCATATTTTGGCAACATAACATTACTTAATTCCAAGATGAAATACAAGGTGGAGACACTTCTATTTATAGGCCAAGGGTGTCTTCTTCTAACCCTAAAAGCATGATCTCCCACTTTTGCTATCATTGGCCAAAAATGAGGCCTTCTAACCTCTCTAATGATGGGACGACATGTGGCCACTCACAAAACACAATCCTCTCCCTTCCTAGAGTGACATGTGGCCACTACTAAAAGTAAATCCTCTCCACTACTGATAGATGGCGGTCCGGCGTCGAGTCCACAGAAACTAGGACGAGCGTCGAAATGATTGGATGACGCAACGAAAATAACCTCGTAGAGGTGCGACACGCTCAAATCTAGAACCAGAGAGCTCGAGAAAGGAGAATCAAGCTACAAACCATATGTTTTGGGATGAAGAAGAAAATGGAACGAACAAACCTAGATCTGAAGGTTTGTTCAGTGTAGATTGTATATCTACTGATTTAGGAGGATTTGATCGGTAAAAAAGGGAAGATAATCGGTGAAGGAAGTCCTAATCGGTGGAAAAGGCTGAAACTAATGAAATCGGAGAAAACGAATGTTGGATCGAGAGGAAACGATGGGATCAGTGAGTACCTGGTGAGGGAAGAAGCGATGGTTGATGGATGAGGCTTCTTCGAAGAGAAACCCTAAGAAGGGCGTTGCGGCTGCGAGAGAGAGAAATGAATCTCTAAAGATGTGGTTAGTGTGAGAGGTTTCGGGAGAGTTAATGATGATGTGGAGCGAAAAGCAGAATAACAAATGTGGCGGATGCGGATTGGCGAAAACTGTGGATGAAGCGGTGTGTGCCACACAGGGGATTGTTGAGATGGATGCTACAGAGGAAAGAGAATCTGAATTTGGAAAATGAAAAGAATGGAGGTGAATGGAAGGTGGCCAGAATCCCTTGGATTCTCCGTCCTTGACTTTCAAGGGAATTAAATTCTGGAGTTCTCTCTACAGAAAGTTTAATTCAATATTCTCAAAAGTACCTTTTACAAATGTGATAGCATGCCTTTATAAGGACGAGAATCCCTTCTACCATGTAAAACATGTGCTCAAATTCTAGCTACCACATGTGTAATACAAAGTAATATTAAAATGTGCTTGTATTGAACTTGGGCTTGGGCCCAAGTCATCATCCCCTCCCCTTGAAAAGGATTTTGTTGAGATTGTTGCCAACACTATATCTATATCAATCTGGTTTTTTATGATGACAACACATTTTTAATAACACATGTATTGTTAATGTGTTACATGTTCTATTGCTTATTGATTGACATCTTGTTGAACATGTTTTGGTATTTATCTTGATATGTGAATGCACAATTACTGAGCTTGTATATGTTACATCATATCTGGTTGCATTACACATGTTTTGGAAAGATGAAAATCACATGCACTTTTATGAACTTACATTGCGTGTCATAAACTGCAAGTTGTAAGTCGACTTCATTATGGGAGAAGACGAATTAAGCTAAAGTCTATGCACAGATTTACAAAAACAGTGTTATGTGAGATTTGACATTGAAAAGAATTTCAAAGTGAAATGTTGTGTCGAAGTCAACTATGTGCGTCACGCATTCGACTGTATTAGTTGCTTGATTTGAAATTTTGTTATACTCGTGCACACTAATGGTTATATTTTTGAAAGTTAGTTGAGCATTGAATGTTGGTCAACTGTATTGACTGGGGAATTAATTGGTTTGACTTATATACAACTACTATGTCTTAACTATTATATTACAGTCGACTTTATTAGTAGCGTAAAGATTTATAGAAATCTATAGGAACGTCAGATTTATAGAAATCTATAAATAGATGAGACGTGAGTTGTTTCAAAAAACTTTTGGAAATCTAAAAATTTATATTCTGATTCAAGTAACACTTTTGTTAATTTAGTATAATTGTATAAATGTTATATTTTTATAATTTATTTTTTTAAAGATTGTATCAATGTATTTTATACACAAAATTACAAGTTATAAATAGTATTATTAAATATCTTTTTTTTATTAGTTTTAAAGTATTAAAATGAGAAGTTATAAACATCTTTAAAGTGATTGACACTATTCTACTTCTTATTTGTGCCAACCCTTTTAATTTAAAATATAAACTAAATCTCAAATTATAGTCCTTAGATTCGTTCCCAACGTTTTATAAATGACTTTAAAAATGTTTTAGAAACAACTTCCTATAGAAATGACATTATAAAGATTAAAAATAGTTTTTAAAATATTTTAAAACTTAGTTTTACATGAAAAGGTATTTTAAAGTTATTTTTTAAATTACAACTTTGTTATTAAAAGAAGAAAAAATATATTTGGACTGACGATTTAGTCTTAATAAGTTTCAAATGGTTCAGTTACGTGGCTTTTTATAAGAGTATCAATATCATAAATTCCAAGGAAATTGCAATGTTTTCTCAGAGAGGTGAATTTTCAAATCAACCCAAAAATAATTATTTAGTTTTCACCTTTTTCTTTTATAAATATATTTATTTTTTAAAATCATATTATGTTAACGGAAATTCGATCCATGTCGTTCTTTGTGTAATAAATTTATATATATAAATACATTGAAAGTGGAGCAAACAGCGATTTCAAAAAAAAAAATAATATTTTAACACCATGTTAAAATGTGATTGGACGATTTTAAATTAAAAAAAAAAAATTTGATTTTTCTTTTTTAAATATATTCTTGTCTCAATTTTTTTAATTTAAAATCAAAATGGTGTCAAATTAAAAAAAAAAACTCTGATTTTTTTTTTTCAAATATACTTGTATCAATTTTTTTAATTTCAAATCATTCCACAGTGCAATTTCAAAAATGGTGTCAATAGTGTTAAAATAACATTTTTCTTTCAACAAAGAAAGCGGGACGAAAGGTTTCTCTTGAGAGAACCCAGAAGTCGTTGAATCTTATGGAATCGCCGTTCAAAGCAGGGATTCTGAAAGGGAAGGTAGCTCTGATAACAGGAGGAGCCTCTGGAATCGGCTTCGAAATTTCGACGCAATTCGGCAAACATGGAGCCTCCGTCGCGCTCATGGGTCGTCGAAAACAAGTTCTTCACTCCGCTGTCTCCGTTCTCCAATCCCTCGCCATTCCCGTAATCAATTCACTCCTACTTTTCTCTCCAGTCGCTGTTTCCTTCAATTTAATTTGTGTTTTCTCGGAGGGAATGGTTCTCTCGCTGCTCTTTTTTCACTTCCTACTCTCTTAGAAATCAAATAAGATTTTGATTCAATTTGTGTGGATTTATAAAAATGAGGTTAACACACTTGTTCCGAACTGAAGTTATTTTTTTGTATATTACAAGGCTTTGCTTCTACTGTGTAAATCTTTCATCCTCAAGTTATCTGTCAAGTCCACTAGTATTGGCCTGTTTGGACAAGAAGAAAACTATTAGATGAACTGTTTTATAAGTTAAAATTAACATATATTAGTTCATTTGTAAAAGTTATTTCAGATAGTTAGTTTCTCTATTTTTTTATTTATTTTAATTTATGGATAGATGAACTTTAGCTTACAGTGAAACTCATTTTGTTCTTTTTTTCTTATTTTTTATCTCTTCTAAAAGTTTGTGGAGAAGTTTGTTTAAACATATTTTAGAATTGGGATAAGCGCAACACACTAGTATGAGCTTTATGGATTTATCTGAAATGGCGTCTTTATGAATTGATAGGGAAAAATGTATATAAACTAAGTCATGTGAGACTATTTTGGTTTTGAAGTACCTAAACATGTATTTCCACAAGACACGCGTGGGAAAAATTTAACACGGGAGGATTCGTGGACAAAGTTAGATGTAGTGTGGAAGGTGCTTTTAGTGTTAATCTTAGATGAAAAATAGAGTTTTATTTTATCAGAAATACATACTGAAATTTTTTAGGCATTGTTAGAGCCAAAACATCAATTTTTATTAGAGAACACAAAACAACGTTGTAGAACTGCATGTACGTTTTGCATAGGAACAACTAAACTGACGGACTTTTTGGTCGTGTAAATTGCATCCTGACTCTGAATGTTTTTGTTTTGTTTTTTATTTTGGCAAGAGTGAATGGGTAATTAATGTGGATTTTGTTCTGGTTTAGGCGGTTGGGTTTGATGGGACGTACGGAAGCAAGAGGATGCAGAGAGGGTGGTGGAATCAACGTTTAAGCATTTTGGAAGGATTGATATACTTGTGAATGCTGCGGCTGGGAACTTCCTTGTGTCGGCAGAGGATCTCTCCCCCAATGGCTTTCGCACAGGTTCTGTCTGTGTCACATCTTCTTTTCTTTTGTTTTTTTTAAGGCAAATGATAAATTGGGATATTGGTTAAAGAATTAAAAATAAAACAGTATATTGAGAAATGTCATTAATATGTGATTTCCAATGCATCTTCGTTATGATTCTGTTGAAGGGTTGTTTAACTTATCTCATGTAAGATGATTGGTGCAAATCCCTTTTTGTAGTTAAATCTGATTAATAGAATTTTTAGACTAATGGTTTATGATTTAGTCACATTTTTAGATTACTTTTAGACTTCAGTGATACTCCAATCAAAATTGAAGTTCACCCCGGTCAACATAAATTAATATAATTTTATGTTGACTTTTGATACAAACTTCTACCATGAGGATTGGTGAAAGTCTTATTCTGACAAGAACTGAACCAAAATACTTAATAAATTGTGTCATGATTTTGGAGAACTTATCTATAGTAATTCAAACTTATCTTGTGACATGAGAATGTGTTTGGGAGAGCTTATGGAAATACCTTGTGATGTGTTCAACTTACTTCAATAAGCTCTCCACAAGAAGTTACTAGAGCTATCTTAGGTTTAGAGCATGATGCAAGCATATTTAATTCTACTAATTAAGAGAAAGGAAGTGGTGATAAGATGTAATTATTCTTGACAGTTTTGGACATTGATTCTGTTGGCACGTTCACAATGTGCCGTGAAGCACTAAAATATCTCAAGAAAGGAGGAGAAGGAAGGGGCAACTCTTCCGGTGGGGGGTCAATAATAAACATCAGTGCCACCTTGCATTACACAGCTTCTTGGTACCAAATTCACGTGTCTGCTGCAAAGGTTTGTAACACATTACTAACATGTTAAAATCATCTTGTTGGCATTCACCTTTAAAATTTCTATTATTCACCAGGCAGCTGTTGATGCTACTACAAGAAACTTGGCACTAGAATGGGGAACAGACTATGACATTAGAGTCAATGGAATTGCTCCAGGTCCAATAAGTGACACTCCTGGCATGAGTAAACTAGCTCCCGACGAAATAAGTAGCAAAGCCAGAGACTATATGCCACTTTATAAACTTGGGGAGAAATGGGATATAGCCATGACTGCACTTTTCCTAGCGTCAGATGCAGGTTGGTCGCTTTGTCTATTCACCCAAATTATTGTTTTAATCTTGTTTACATGTTTTTATTAGGGCAATAAAATGTTGTTTCTGTATATATTAATGAATGAATGTCCCGTTGAATTTCTTGAACTTCTCGTTCCTCTTAATTTTGAGCAGCTCCCAAACAAAAAAAGAATATCAGAAAGTTACAGAAATGAAATTCTAAATAAAATTATTTTTAGTTCAGAATATTATTTTAGAATTTAACTACTCTTTCACCACGTCCCAATCAGCTAATACTGTGTTAAGAATGTTTCACCAAATTATTTAGTACCTAACTTCTTTCGGCATCAGGGGATGCATTTAAATTTCTTGCATGATTAACAAGCGGCTGATTCAGAAATTATCATGTATTATATATCATGCTCGGGTTTTCTGTTTTAGTTTTGGCAGTAAAAATTGCAAGATTTAGGTACACGAAATAATTGTGTAACTCTGTACATAAAGCCATATTCTTCTTATTCGAACTATATTCCACAAGTATACGAGTGGTATCTTAAACATTATCTAGTTATGTGTATTACTCTTGTAATATCTAGTTATCCTGTCGTTATTTTTGGTCTCCTGTTTATAATATGTAAACAGATATATGTTTATAATATAAAAATGTCTTTCTCTGGGTTGCAATTCTCTTTTATGTAATAGTCTTGCCTGCTAGCAGACTATTCCTATTCTAGATTTGATTGAAACAAAGGAAAGTTTATGCAGCCTATACTCCCTGTTGGGTGTAATTTATGTTTTTTTCAAAAAAAATATCTCATTTTTTTTTTATCTCTATTAGTGATTAATCTGTTGTTCTATGTTGTACCTGTACTGTACACGCTTTCTTCATCTGTCCCAACCTGTATTGCATGTCTATGTGATCTTTGATATCTTGGTTGGATTGTTATCCTTTGACTAGATATGTATCCAGTGCCACTGCAAACATGCATACTTTTCTATTTATCCAAGAATGCTATAGCATATGCTACAATCAAGTTGGAAAAAATCAATCGTTCTTAACTTTAGAAAACAAAAATGCTTTGGTATAAAAACACCACGAAATATTGATTGTGCTTTATTCTGGCGAGATATTTGACTCAGCATGAGCAATTTGTTTTTCAACTCCCGCCATAGAACTTGGCTTACCCAAATTCAGATATGCATTTCATGTAAAGAAATTTCCATTCCATCTGTTTATAAAACTTAATTCCTTAAGGTTGTTTGCAAATTTTTCTTTACTTTTGTTCATTACTCTAATTTCTAAGTCATCATCAAACAGTTATCAGGGTGATAGACTCTGTTAAAACATATCAAATTAATATCTTTTACTTTCACTCTTTTCATGTTCCACCCATCTGGAAAAAAATTGTTGACATGTTAAATTACTTGATGGGGGCAATGTTTTTAAACGTACATCGTTCATAACGCTTTTCACCGATGGAAAATTGAAAATTTTGTCGAAAACTGTGAAGGAAAATTCATCAATGGCGACATTGTGATAGTTGACGGAGGACTTTGGCTGAGCCGGCCTCGTCATTTAGCAAAAGAGGCTGTGAAGCAAGTATCTCGATCTGTAGAAAAGAGATCAAGAAATGCACCAGTTGGTGTTCCAAAAAGCAAGCTCTGAACCACCACATTCAGGTTTTAGCTCCTTTACACACCGGGAATCAATCTATGATTTATAGAATATTATGCAAAATGCAACTTATAATGTGTTACTTTTAAATTATTAAATCAATTAATGATTTGTAGAAAATTATGGATATGGAAGCCATGATGTGTTAATTTTAAATTGTTAAACAGGTGAATTTTCTCAAATTGTAGAACTCAAAATAAAATTAAGTTGCGATTCCCTTTATTATACTTCATATACATTGTGCTATCTTGAACACTTACACAAATCTAGTTGTACCTTAGGCTCAACTCCTCTTTTACCTCCTAGTCAATACTTTTAAATTTAAAAAAAAAAATGTTTAGTTTTTGAATTTTAATACATTTTGGTCTTCAATATTTAAAAACAAATTAATACATTTCTTTTAACTCAATTTTCTTACTTTTTTTTTCATATTTTAAGTGTATTTCATGCTACCATTTGAATTATTTGACACATTTGTAAAAAAAAATGAAGTAATTATATTAAAATGACTATTATTTTATTATAAAAGTTTAAAAACTAAAATGTGTCAAAATTTTGAATAATAAAAACTTTTAATTTCGCGATAAAATTTTGAAACTAAAAATATATTTAATTTTTTAAGAAAATAAAATTTTCAAAATTAAAATATAAGTTCTTTGTCACTTTTTAAAATTATTTTTGGTTTAAAATCAATTTTGAAAATAAAAATAACTTGGTATGTTTTTTAGGATGATTTTTTTTTTAAAGTAGCCTTTTGTCAAATAAAAAAACAATCTAAAATAAAAAGTTATTAATTTCATTTGCATAAGGTATCTTATCGATAATTGAAATAAGAAAAAATGGTAAGCATTTGAATAAATTATTAAAATGGCAACTAGTCGTATTTGTATTTGTAAATATAATTTCAGTATAATTATTTTAAAATTGGAGCGAATATATTAAGAAATATGTTTAAATCCACTTTTAATCTATAATTTCGGTAGTGTGTAGTTGTAGTTCTTGATTTAATTCTAGTTTTTCAAAATTAGCCAATTAAATACATAAATAATAGAATAAAGTTTAATTTATTTATATATTTAATTTTTAAATGAAAATGTAAAAATATGTCTTTGAAATTAGATGCACTAAAGTCAATAGTCAAATCTACTATGGATATTTTACCTAAATGGGTATTTGGCATATTATCACTCAAACATTTAACACTTCTTGTGAGTGATTAGATCTCATAATAAAATTAGAACAAAATTGTTTTAGTTTTGAAAAACACGTACATTGTGGAGAAGCTCATTCATTTACTTCTTTTTTTCTTGTTCAAAGTACTATAAAACACATCATAAAAAACAAAAAAAAGTTGTATTGTTCTAAAAAAATTTAAAACATGAGTATATTATCTATATTTTTATCGAGATAAATAACAGTCAGAATTGTAGATTTATATGAAAAAACAAAAATAATTACGCTTATAATTTAAAGGTTTAATTATTCGTAAGGTTTCTATTTGGAGTTGAAATCTCAAATTGGTTCCTTTGTTTTTTTTTTTAATTGGGTTTTTATTTTGTGAAAATTGTTCCAATTAGACTCCTGCCATTAAACTGGGCCAACGATGTTCATGTGGCACGATGATGTTAGTGTTTAAATAACGTGAAGTTTCTTATTTGATGTACGTAATTCTGACATGTTTTTTTGTTTTTTTTTTTAAATAAAATGAATTAAACATTAAACTCACTACTTTGTTCGAATTAGGGATTGAGAAAAAGGAAGTTAGATCTGGGTCCATACAAATTCGGAATCAATTTCAGAAATTGAAGATTTCATTTTGAAAATTAAGGTCCATTCGTAGTTGACATTGACAGAATAGTGAGGTATCCATCACGTGGTCATTGGAGGTGAATCTCAACGAAGGTCAGTAAATGTTGTGCTTTTTGTTGAGTTTTTTTAAGGTCATATGTTGTAGTTTTTGTGTTGGGAAAGTAGAATGTTGGGTGGTGGTCCCCCATGATTGTATTGCGTTGCGTTTTGAAAATTAAGATTCATTCGTAATTGACATTGACAAAATAGCGAGGTATCCATCACGTGGTCATTAGAGGTGAATCTCAACGAAGGTCAGTAAGTGTTGTGCTTTTTGTTGAGTTTTTTTAAGGTCATATGTTGTAGTTTTTGGGTTGGGAAAGTAGAATGTTGGGTGGTGGTCCCCCATGGTTGTATTCCGTTGCGTTTTTTATTGCGATGTGGTGGTCCCCATGTTTAAAGTTGTTTTACAGTGTTTGTTTGAGTGCGTTTTCATCATGGTTTTAATACTTGTATGTTTTTGTCGGGATGTGATTATATTATAGGTCTATAAGTAAATATATATACACACACACACACACACACAGACACTATTGTGCATAATGGACGAGGATATTGGAGTTGTTTTCCACCATGGAAGCAAATTCGTTAATGATGGAATGCTTGAGTATGAAGGGGAGACTTCTACTTTTTCCTTTTGTTAGATATATTATCTTTATTTTATATTTATCGTTTATTTTTAGTTAGTTTGTTATTATTTATTATTTGTATTTTGGGCTTAACCCATATTTCTTCTATTATAAATAGAGGGTTCTATGTGTATATTCAACACAAGGGAGATTAATTCCATACATACTTTTTCACTATATTCAACACCTTTAACCCAGATATTTGGAGTTACTTCGTGGTTGTGAGTGTAGTCAAAGATTTGGTATATGTTGGATTTAAAGATCAGTGGTACTTTGTAGGAGGGGGTTCATGTTGAATGATAGGTTGAAGCCTTTGTATGATGACATTGGTGCCATGCATATGGTTAACTTAGCTAGACCGAATGGTCAGGTTCATGTATTTGTGGTAATGTGAAGGTGAGACTAGACCTGAAGAGAGGGGTGATTGTAATGGTGAAGTGGAAAAGTGTGACTACTATCCAAGAAGAGGTGCATGAATTTGAAGAACATAGGGTTGTGTTAGAAGAAAGGGCTAATTTTGATGGTGAAGTGCAAGGTGAAGCTCTCATAGATGAAGAGGTGCCTGGAGTTGAAGAAGTTGGTGTTGTATTAAAAGAGATGGTTGATTTTGATGGTGAAGTGCAAGGTGAGCCTCACATAGATGAAGAGGTGCATGGAGTTGAAGAAGTTGGTGTTGTGTCAGAAGAGGGAGTTGAATGTGAGGTTGACATATAAGAAGAAGTTGATGTGCGAAGTTGGAGTTCCTCTTTTGAACATGGAATTCCTGATGGAAATAGTGAGTGGTTGGAGGGGCTAGTTGATGTTAGTGTTGATTGTGATATAGATAGTGATATAGATGCAAAATGGTATGGTAATGTGGAAGTTGAAGCCCAAAGTGTGTCATATGAAAATTTAGTGGACCATGTTCGAGTGAGACTTCTGACACCATGTTTGATGATAATGTAGAGGGTGAGAATGAGAGAGGTTTGTCAGATGATGATTAGGAAGTTGAAGATTTAGTTAGTGGACCAAATAGTGATGAAGAAGTTAATGATGTAGAGGGTTATGGGAAGTTTGGAACATTTGCTATGCCAAAAAGTATGGTTGATTTTAAATGGGAAGTTGTGACATATTTTGCTTACAAGTAAGACATTTTATACCCTATCAAAAGTTATGCATTGGAGTAGTTGAAGTGGAGAACAAGGACTCATGGACCTAGTTTCTGTAAGTATTTATTGAGATTGTTGACAACACAAACTCTATATCAAACTAGTTTTTGATGATGACAACACAATGCTTAATAACAGTACACATGTTAAGTATTACATGTTCTTGTTTTGAATTGTTTGTCATATCTGCTGAACATGTTTTGTTGAACTGCAACATATGTTCCTATGATTGATTTTGTGTTATATTTGTGGAACATGCTTGTATTGAAATGTGAAATAAAATGTTTTTTTATCACAACACATTTCTGGAAGAAAAAGATCACAAGCACCTTTATGAACTTATATTTGTTGTGACAAAGTTCTAGTCCAGTCGAATACACTCATAATGGATTCGACTATGCTAAAATCTTTGTACAAATTTTGTGAACCTGTGCTATGTGAGATTTTGAATTGAAAAGAATTTCAAAGTGTTTTTACATGTGGCAGTCGACATTGTATATTGCATATTCGACCGTGTTACTGATCTGTTTGGAAGTTTGTTATGCCTATACGCTCAAACGACTATATTTTTCAAAAGTTAGTTGAGCTTGTGTGACTTGGTCAACTGTAATAAATGTGTGTTGATTTTTGTTGACTGAGGAGCTTCTGTGTTGACTGTCTGTTATAACTGTTTTAATACAGTTGACTGAATTAGTAGGCTATTCGACTGAGAAACAATATGATCTAACAGAAAACTATAAATAGACAGAACGCGAATTGTTATGAGACTTTTGATAATCTGACATTTTCATTTTCCTGTTTCAGATTGAATTCTCTGTTTTAGAAGCTCCAAGAATTCTCCAAGAAGATGGTGGTGATCTTTCTTGAGAGAGATTCAAAGGGAGGAGTCAATTGCGTTGACTGCTTGATCCTAATCTGCACAAAGAAGGTGCTTCTTGTTTGATCTTGAAGGCTTGGCATCCTGTGAAGACTGCTGCGTTTGATTGAAGGCTTGGCAACCTGTGAAGTCTGCTGTGATAGGCTTGACATCCTGTGAAGAGTACTGGTTACACGTTGAGGATTGTTCGACTTGGGTTTAGATTGCAGAAGAGGGGATTCTTGCTACAATTCTGGTTTTTGTGAGCAACTACATTTTGGTTTTGGGTTAGAGAGGAGATTTATATTTTTGCGTGGTGCTTCTATAAATTCCTTGTTGTAAAAACCGCAACCATTATAGTGCATTTGCTTCCTGGGTTGGAAGGACACTGGATGTAGGTATTATTGGTCGAACCAGTATAAAAACCAGTGTTTGATTTTCTCTATCCCTGCCCTCTTTATTTCTAGTTGACTTTATTTGTTCAGCAGTCAACTGTGTTTTTCTGCTGCATTGAATTTTCATTACTTGCATTTCAAGAAAGATCAAAAAGCTTTGCACTTTTGTATAAAGATTGCGAAAAGACTTTGTTTTTGAACTAACACCAATTCAGCCCCCCTTTTGGTGTAAAACAAAGCCTACCTGTTTCCTAACAGTATTGATTAATGACCTTGGTGGGGCTAAAGTATGTTCATCATTTACTTTTATATCTCACCAACAAAAGGTAATATTCATCTACAATTTCTAATTTTGGTACATTGACCACAATCTTTATTAATTACTTGTAATTTCTAACTGCACTTTATTGTATTAAAACCCCAGAGCCTACTTCCAGCTATACAAGAACTCCTTCCTAGAGTTGACCAAAGATTCTCTGTAAGGAACTTGTATGCCAACGTTAGGAAGAAATTCCCTGGCAAAAACCTTAAGAGTCTAATGTGGAGGGTAGCTACAACGACACACCTACAAACCTGGGAGATAGAGATGAGGAACATAAAAGCACTGAACAAAAATAGGCTTTTAAGCATTTGATAGTTATTCGTCCAATGTTTGTGTTCATAACTTAACCACAATTTAGGATTTACTTGATGTTAATATTTCTTTTCGTGATCTGTTGTAGATATTGGTCAAGATCAAGGTTCACTACAATAGCTAAATATGACACCTTGGTTAACAACATGAGTGAGGCTTTCAACAATGTACTGGTTCATACCAGGAGTAAACCCATCATTACCATATTGAAGGACATACGGGTTTACATCATGCAAAGATGGTTAAGGAACAAGTCAAGCATAAAATCCTTTTCAGGATCCATTTGTCCCAAAATCCAAACCAGATTTTGAAAGGAATCACAGTTTACCAAACATTGGATTCCTAGGCAAACCCCATTCGTTACTTGTGAATTATGTTAATTTATGTACTTGGTTCATAATAATTGTTCTTTTTTCTTGACACCTTGATAGCTTCGGTCCAGGTGTTAGATGCAGAACAGAGTAGTGAGCGAATTCATTGGAAGAGAAAGGAATTTCTGGCAGCGGAAGTAATGGAAACGAGCAGCGGAGAAGGTGTTATGCAGTGGCTGTTTGGAATGGAAGAAGTGCTTTAGGTGAGGTGATTACAACTCAGCCGGCCTTCCACCCAAGGAAGGAAGTTGCAGTGATGGAAAAAGAAGCACGGGTGTGACTTCCGGTGCAGAGAAACTGGCTGGAAAATTAGTTTCAGCAGAATTTCTCATTTATCATCCAAAAGTGATTTACAAGCTTAGCCTATGAGATTTTATAGACCAATCTCAAGGCCACACGTTTCAGATCTCATTCCAACTAATTAGCCATGTGCTAAGTGTGTGTGGCTTCTAGAAAGCTTTATTAAACACATATAAAATATGCTAGGTGCCTATGGAAAAGTAAACACTAATGCCACCCCCTTTTATGATAGGCACACCCCTCTTTATGTAGAATTGTCCATTTTACCCTTCACCATGCTCTTGGGGTTATTCTTTATTTGGTGGGCTTGGGCCCCGTGTATCATCCCCTCCCTCTTGGAAAGGATTTGTCCTCAAATCTGGTGGGTCGTCTTTATGAGGACTTATTTTTGTTGGCTCCATATAAGTTCCTTCAGGGTCAAATGTGAATCTGCAATAAGCATCAAACATATCACTAATTAATTTCAATTGACCCAACAAGATGCATAAAAAGGTATGTTTAGAAGAAGGCTTCCTAATGTTAGATTGTTCAAGCTTTATAATTTTATGAAGCCTTACTTCTTTTAAAAATTTACTTTTGTCTTGAGTTAGTGGGAACCAAAGAGGTAACCATAGCTCAAGTTGTGAATTGCCATGTGTTAAAAGTTCTAAATTTTGAAAATATGATATGGCAATTTCTTTGAAAAACAAATTAAAATGAGAAAACTCAAAGATAGATGGGGAAAAGTTAAAGGATGGAAAACCTCCCCTTAATAGTCTTGGTTCTATGAGGAGTGTAGGAGGAAGTGGTGCTTGCTCTTTTGTTAGTTCTTGTTCTTCTTCTTGCTTTATTGGCTCTTCTTCTTTGCTTCTCTCTCTTGTCTCTTCTTCTTTTCTCTCTTGCTCTCTTTTCTCTCTTCTTTGCTCTTCTTCTTTTCTCTCTTGCTCTCTTCTCTCTTGTTCTCTTCTCTCTTTTTCTCTTCTTTCTCTTGATTCTTGCTCTTGTTTTTCTCTTTTTAATCTCTCATCTCTATATTTGCTTGTCTCTTCCCATAACCTCTTAAGATTTTTTAGAAACTCACTTTCCCTACGAGAGAACCCACTTAGATTGTTAATGAATGACTGACCTTCTCTAATAAGCTCTCTCATAAGTTCTAAGTTACTTTGAATATTGGGAGGCACAAACTCTCTTCTCAAACAAGCTTTCAATTCTTTCCAATTATGAATGGGAGATTTTCTTCCTATTCTAACATGGTATTGTCTTTCTTCCCACCACTCTTTTACATGACTCTCAAATCTAGAAGTGTAAAGACTAAGGATGTAAGATTCACAATCTCTAGAGTAATAGGATTCAGATTTACTTCTACTTACCATGAAGAAATGCATGTCCTCAATTTCCCTTTCCCAAGCTAAGTATGTTAATGCACCAATATCCTCACCAAAGAATGGAATATTTTCCCTAGCTTGTTTATACAAATTATCCTCAATCCTATCAAACTCATGAAATGAACAAGTCTTCCTTCTAGCTTTATCATGTTCTCTCTTGATGTCTTTGTAACTAAATGGCTTATCAAAATTAAAATTCCTAGAAGAATATCTTCCAAACATTTTATGAATTTAAAAGTTTTCTTGAAGTAAGGATGAAAAGATTTCACTTACTAAAAATCCTTAAATCAAAATTACCTCTAAATTCAACAAAAGTCTAGAAACAATTAATCATGAAGAGAAAAACTAAACTTTAAGGTTTTTCCAAAAGCTTTGAAAATTGAAAGAAGTGAGGTATCTTAGGTGAGGCTTGGACTTTGGATCCAAGTCACACTCACCGTCTACCAATTTTAATGAAGAAATAAGAGCAAAAAAAAAATTTACAAGTGATGGAAGAACACTTGTGAATTCTTCCAAGTCACTTGTTTAATGGCCATTTACAAGTATTTTTGCAAAACAAATGACTTGAAACAACAAGGAAGTGAGAAGGAAATGAGGTGTGCAGCTTTGGCTTCTCAGAAAACAGGGGTGAATTAGATTAATTCACACTAAAATCTCAGCTGCAAGTGATTGCACTCTACACAAAAGTGTTGCTGCACTCAACAGAACTCTGCTGCTGCATAATTCAGAGACTGATGCTGCACTGTGTCGGACAATTCTGGCTGAGGAATCTGCTGCACCAGAGTTGGATTCAGCGTGCTTATTCTTCAATCACTCTTCTTCCTATGATGCTACCAATGATAAGGACGACTGAATTTCGTCTCTGCAGCAATCTAGAATTCACCTAGACCACCAAAATTTAGTTAAGAAACCGCAAAAGTGTATCTGCTGCTGCCATAGAAACTGCCAAACCAGAAGCACTGCTGTACTTTTGTCAAACAGCTTATGTGTAGATTTTGTAATCAATAAAAGCAAGCAATTAAAGGTTTCCAAACAAGGTGGCACGCAAAAGGATCCTATGAGAGGGTCTAGAACAGATTAAACAAGCAAGAAAAGACTCAATACAGTGAGAAAACCGTGTGCAGTGAAACTGTTTGATGGAAATGTCAAACTGTTTGATGAAATGCCACAATGAACTGCAGAATCTGTATTTTCAAAATTTGGAGTTGTAAAACTGGATTGCAGGGGATTAAATGCTTTTTTTTTTCTTGATTGGTTTACACCTGGATATTGATTTAAATGTGTTTAGACGAGATGCCCCAGCTTTTGCCAATCCAAAATACAAAATGAACTATGGTGAAAACCCAAACAGCAATCAAACTGGAAACTGCAGCAGCAAAATGAGTGAAAAATGGTGCTTTCAGTGGTAAAATTGAGTGGCAAGGATTTAAATGATCAAGTGTCAGCTGAAACAAGTTTATAGCATCATAATGGATGTGTGTAAGCACTCAAATAGTAAAGAAAAGTGCCGCAACAAAATATGATAGGTGCACTTCCTATTCTCAAGTAATGTTATGGTTTTTTTTATGGTGATTTGGTGAAATGGTTCAAAATGACCAAATGAACAGTAAAGATCAACTTTGATGCACCAAATATATGTGTGGGAACAATCAAACTGTGCCAAAATCCACTGAATCACAATTTGACATGTTGAGTTCCAATTTTCAATCAAAAATGGGAAGTCAAATTGTGATTTTGCATATTTGATGAGAATGGACCAAAACAACAATTGAAACCAGTTTCAAATGATGAAATATACTTGCACAAACAGTTACAATACACAGAAACTCACTGGACCGAGATTTGACCTTAGCAGTTGCCAATTATGCAGCAAAAAAAACATATGCAATTATGTTGCAGATTTGAGAAAAACGTGAATGCAAAGATAGCTGGATCAACAATCAAACAAGAAATTACCTAATCAACTAGATCTAGCTTGAGATTATTATGAGCTAGCAGATTCATATATCCTATGACTCAGCAAAGAGATTAGCACGGTGCATAGCTGGATAGAACAGTGACAATACACGTTTTAAACCAGATTTTGAGTAACTCCACTACTCATCTTGCAAATCTATGCTGATGAGAAGTTGCAATCAATTTAGGCACATTTAACATCATCAAACAGATTTGAAAAAGTGTGAAACAAAGAAAATCTGGACCAAAACAGTTAACACTCATACGAACCAGGAACAACAACTGTGTGTAGATTTCCAACACTGATTATAAGGAACTCAACCAGTGATTTTAATTTTCTGTGATGCGTGTAAATTGCAAGAATTTTAAACACATTTAGTATCATTAAACAAACTTGCTCACAACTTAAAACACCAAAAAATCTGGACAGTAACAGATAATAGCAGATCAAACTAGAAAGAGATATTTTCTGCAGACTTTTCAATGGTGAAACAGTGTGCAATGCCTTGCAGCTCAAATGATCAAAGCTGACCTGTTGTCTTTGCTTTATTGATCAACATATAGCTTGCAGCACACTGAACTTAGTCAAAAACATCAAAAATCGTGGCTGAATAGAATCAAACACTTGCAAACAGAGTTGAAAACGGCAAAATTTCTTTGCACAAGACCGTGACACAACTGGAATTGAAATTAAAGTGGGAATTGAACCAAAACAAATCACTTGCACCGATTAAAAATGAGAATGACACACTATAGAATAAGTGAACGAACAAAATGATTCACTCAACACATATGCAAAATAGAAAATCAATGGAATAGTAATGATAACGGAACAGACAACACGGAACAGAGAATGGATTTGCAAAAGTGACTTAGCTGAAGCGTGAATCAACCATAGCTCTGAATACCAAATGATAGCTTCGGTCCAGGTGTTAGATGCAGAACAGAGTAGTGAGCGAATTCATTGGAAGAGAAAGGAATTTCTGGTAGCGGAAGTAATGGAAACGAGCAGCGGAGAAGGTGTTATGCAGTGGCTGTTTGGAATGGAAGAAGTGCTTTAGGTGAGGTGATTACAACTCAGCCGGCCTTCCACCCAAGGAAGGAAGTTGCAGTGATGGAAAAAGAAGCACGGGTGTGACTTCCGGTGCAGAGAAACTGGCTGGAAAATTAGTTTCAGCAGAATTTCTCATTTATCATCCAAAAGTGATTTACAAGCTTAGCCTATGAGATTTTATTGACCAATCTCAAGGCCACACGTTTCAGATCTCATTCCAACTAATTAGCCATGTGCTAAGTGTGTGTGGCTTCTAGAAAGCTTTATTAAACACATATAAAATATGCTAGGTGCCTATGGAAAAGTAAACACTAATGTCACCCCCTTTTATGATAGGCACACCCCTCTTTATGTAGAATTGTCCATTTTACCCTTCACCATGCTCTTGGGGTTATTCTTTATTTGGTGGGCTTGGGCCCCGTGTATCACACCTGGTCAATGAACAAACTTTTTGAAGTTCAACACGTGTCACACAGTGGAGATAACTTTGTCGTCAACATAGACAAATGATCATGCACATGCAGGAGATAAAGCATCACTGGAATTCCATATTGTCATTCCTTGGCTCCAATGAAGTTTCTGAATATGGATGGAGAATAGTTCATTCCTTGTTGCTATATGAAGTCAACATACGAAGAAATATATGCATCAATTATATATCTCATCAATGGTAACAACATGTGGAACATTACTCCATATCCTGATGTCTTCCCTTCACACAAAAGAATATTGTCGAGAAGACCTAAGAAGAAAAGAAGACTAGAACAATGACAGATGAGAAAGGATGATTCACGAATGACCAAAGTTGGGTTGCGCAAAAGATGTGGCCTTTGTAGGGAACTTGACCTCAACACAAGTCGTTGCTCCATAGCAACCCAAGCAGGTCCTGTGCATTATGAGGAACGACACCAAGATACTCCATCATCTAAACCAATTATGCCATCAACTTAATTTTATGAAATATTACATCAGGGTGAACCTCAAGCCTAGAAGGGTGTAGGAATTCCAAAACCATGAAGCCTAGAAATGTCATTATGTAATAGTTGAAGGCTACATTCATTATGTAATAGTTGAAGGCTACATTCATTATGTAATAGTTGAAGGGCTACATTCATTATGTAACTGTTGAAGGCTAGACACATGTACAAAACTTATCTCCTGCTTTTAAGATGTCTTCTTAAGAACAAAACTTAATGGAAGATTATGATTTAGTTTTTTATGTATGTATTGTTAAGTGTGATTTGGTTTAAGATTCAGTTTGCTTTGTTCTAATTATTTGCCCAAGCATTGTTGTTGCTGCTATCAAGGTTGTTATTTGTCATCACAACATTGTTGTTGCTGCTAATCAGGGTTGTTCTAATTATTTGGCCAGCCAATGTTGATTTTAGCTATCTTATAACGTTAACAACATTTGTGTATAATGTATATTATTATAAGTTGTGCTCAAGACATTATTATAAGTTGTGCTGAAGACATTATAAGTTGTCCCATAACATTATTCCCCTATATTATTATAAGTTGTGCCCAAGACATTATATTCAAATTCTTATTTTTAGGTTTAACTTTACAATAACTTTTAAGTAAAGTTGACAGTATCAATATAATAGAAATTCAACTTGGCCAAAATTTCCTTACTCTATCAATAGATGCTTCAGCCCGAGGGTATAAATTTACATAACAGATTATAATACAATTGTTTGAATTGCTTTTTCTTGTTATATATAAACCAAAAGTAATAACAATAGAAACTTTTCAAGTCAAAATAACTTTCATTCACTACGATAAATAACAATGTCAATTATACAACACTAAGATTAATAGATTTCTCATACATATTGCATCCTAAGTACATTGGATCCTAAGTACAATGAAAAACACTGTTAGAAGACATCATGGATTTCTCATCCATATTGAAACTACAATTATGTTCATCAGACAAACAACACAAACCACCTCTATCAATACCTTAATCTATTTTTGCAATATCTTAACCAATTTCTCCAAATCACTTATAATCTTCCATCCACCTTCCATTTCTTCTTTGTTCACGAAAGAGTTCGCCTTTCCTTCGTACTTCACATTCGTAACCCTTTCCTCAATCCCATCATCTGTGCACCATTTGAAGTAATTGCAACTATCATCTTCACTACCATTCTGTGATAAAAAAAAAACACCAATTACATCCAACAATGGCTTGTTACAATAACAAAAATACCATACATCCATGTTCTTTTACTTTGTACTTAGGGCAGCCCCAAAATTGTTTTCCTCTGTTCTTAGTAGTTCTCGCGGTTCTTAAAACAAATTTCTCTCCACAAAGGCAAATGGGTGATACACTATTAATCGTAAATCCTCCACCACCACCATAGATGAGATTGGGGTTTTGCTTCTGCCACCCAGTATATGAGGAAGACGAACATGAATAGGCCATCTTCAAACTTGTCTTATTTCAAGAACAGCGAACACACTCAAAGAAGAAGCACAACAAAAAACCACTACATTTCTCTTTTATTAGGGATTGAAGCAATTAGGAATTCATAAAAAAATTATTGAATGAAGTTTTTCCAACTTTTTTATTTGAAAACAACTCAAATCCACATAACGCCCAACATATTAGCCACATCATTTAAAATCCAACATTAGCATGCCATGTAAACCTAACAATAACGTCGTTGGATCCAATTTAACGATACGGGTCTAATTAGAATAATTTTCACAAAATAAAAATCCAATTGAAACGAAAAAAAATATAAATGATCAATTTGAGATTCTAATCCCAAATAGGAACCTCAAAAATGATTAAACCTAATTTAAACATTTTTTCACAAACTTAAAAATCACAATTTTGGATTAATTTAAACAAAATAAAAACTAATGAAAAAAAACGTAAAATGAATAATAATATTAGTTCATCTCTATATTGATATTACATCAAGTTCTTTACTCATTCAATTAAGTTTCACTTGTTAAAGTTTTGTTCAAGGTTTTTTTTTTACTTACAACACAAGTATTAATACTCACTTCTTCAAACTAAACATGCAAGTACTTTTTAAGGTAATTTCTCTAACTTTTTACACAATACAAATATTCTTTGGAAAACGAGTTTTTTTATGATTTACATACTCTTGGGATGTGTTTACAACAGAGTAAGGTTCTTCCTTCATATTTTGTCTTCGGATTATGCAATTAGGAAACCATTTCTATCCTTAAAAAAAATTCTAAAATATATAATTTTGAAATTAAAAATGACTTATAGATTATGCAATCCAAAAAAAATAAAATAACTTTTGAATTGTGTAGTTTTTTTTTAATCCTTTTCAAATTTTAGAATTCATTTTCGGCCTATAATTTAGAAGTCGTGTTTGGTTTCAAATTGTATAATCTAGAAATAAAAAGTAATTTTTAGATTATACAAACGGAATGCATAATCTAAAAAGAACAAAATAGAAAGTTTTTTTATATAAGGGTGCAAGAAGAGACATATGGAGGTGTAGGAAGAAACTATTGTTTTGTTCAACCTAGACTTAGAGTTTATATCCGAGATGATAGATGTCTAAGGCTTTCAAGATATATAAATTGTATAAAAATTTGTTTGCATAGAAATAAAAAAATGGTGGTAAAACTTGAGGATTTGATTCATGTTAAATCCTTTTCTAACTCAATGTTCTTTGCTTTTTCCTTATATGCTAAATGGCTTTCTAATTAATCCTTATCTTAATGGCTTCATCATGCACTATTTAACATAGTAAGCATTGAAGTACATGATCACTACGTAAAAACATGACGTAAAAACTTAACATTTTTAAATAGCTGTATAATATAGAAAATCAAAGCAGGATCTTAAATTTACGAGATTCTCGCATATTTTAGAGAGAGAGAGAGGATGTATATTTTTTTTTTCATGACAAGTTACTCTTTAAAGCTCTAAAGATTCTATTAGAACAAGAAAATTAGTATATAATTTTATAAAATTTTCTTTTTTTAGAGAGGTTGTTCTTTAATGCTCTAGAGATTCAATTAAATAAATTATAATACAAGGTTTCACTACCTTTAACTCTATTCTTTGATCTCTCTTTCTTGATAAATGAAGAGTAAAAAAAATATACATATTCGTCAAGAAGGGACAATGTTTTTGCGTTTGTGGTTTATATATATATATATATATATATATATAAACAAACATGTACATTAAAAGATTCAAGCATTCTTTGTATTGGGTAAATCATAATTTCATAATTAAGAATATGACCAATTTGAGTCCTGATAATTGGACATCAATCAATTGTCATACTCCACCTCAAACCAGACTTCTTTCTAATATGAACATAGTTCATAATTTATCTAACATAATATCTTTATTCAAGATAATGTTTGTTTACATTACTCTAATACAATTATGCATGCAATCATAATAAGTAATAAGAAACATACTATATTTGAGCTCAAAGTGTTAATCATCTATCATAAAAAGAACATAATACTCAACGTTCATTTTTAACAAGAATACCGATATTTGAAATTTGGTATACTTAGATGTTAAACAGTTCAAAATAAATTGTACAAAAGAATTCTTATTCACCAGCATTCCCAAGGCCTTTCTTAAGTCTTACTACAATGTTCATCACATCAAACTTTATGGTAGTCAATCATTGATGTCCTGCCAAGAGACTTATTAGTTGTTTAGGAGCATTCTCTCACAAACTCCAAAACTATTTGACACGTTCAGTACTGGGAACATGTCTGTCTTCCAATATAGCAAGATTAATATCCATAACACTGAAGTGAAATATGACTTGTTCATTCTAGTAAGAGAAGCTCATTAAGTATTAGCACAAATGATGTTTGAGAATTCATCAAATAAGTGGAGACATAAAACACATGCTTTAAACATAATATTCAAAGCATAATTAAAGCATATTGTTGTTCTTTGAGTGCTATGTCAACGTAAAAACATGATGATGATGATGATGATGATGCTACTATAATGATAATATCGATGATAATTAAAACATATACCAATGAAAATCATATACTATCAATCATACAAATCGAGTACATAAGTTAGAGCATTGTTCTGATATTTATATATATTTATGTTGTGGATAAAAACAAATAAATGGATAAATAAAACTAATGATGTATGTATTGTCTACAATTATATTTATATAAAAGCCAATAATTAGCTTTTGGACTATCCGTAAATGTCTTATAATAATTAATTTCAATGTGTGCTGCTGAAAAAACTTTCCGAAATGAGTTTTCTTTTTCACATTTTCTCTTCTTCCTTTGCTGCAGCAGTAGTGATAGAAACGGTTTAGCAGCAATGACAGCAACAACAGCAGTGGTGGTGCAGTGGTGAAGGGTAATTTAGTCCTTTTTATTATTATAGAAGTGCAGTGGTTTTCATTATGTAAGAAAACAATGCTACGAACAAATACTTGCAAAAATTCTAACAGAACAAATAATGCTACGAACAGTAAGAATTTAAAACTACAATCTTACTAATCATCAGAACAATTTTTTTGTGTGTGAAATGTTATATCCTGTCCATGCTTAGATTTTACAAAATTGCAAACCATTGAGTTCACTAGACTCCGTCAGCATCATACTCAGAAGCGTACAAAATTCAGCTTCAAATTTTGAGAGCTAAAAACTTCATCCTCATCCACACATAAAAAAACTGAAAAAAGAATTTCAGCAGTGTGACAGTGAATATGGCCCTAACTAACTTTTGTGGAAAAGTGTCCAAGGCTTACCATCATAAAGAATTCAGTAAATTAGATGTATCAGCGAACGATGCAAGAGCAAAATAAGTAGCATCATAATGAATTCATTACTTCACTGTGTTCTTCCTGAATCCCTTCTTGTCCAATGAATGAGTAGCATGTGGTTGACTTCCTATAAAGAAGTTACCGCATCAAACTCATTTCTGTCACCAACTATAACTGTGGCAACTGAGGTTGTAACAGTCTGAGTATGTCAACATCTATGGAGAGGAGCAGGATATAAGTCGGGTAAGTGATATCTTATTCTATCATTATGCGGTAATGGTCCCTCCTGCATCGATAAAATTATAATTATTGCATTGTTTGGAGGAAAGTGAAAAGCAGCACAACAGCAAGGAGAAAATTACAGAGAAATGGAAACCCTTAAATTATAGGAGGTAATAGGCTAGGATGGGCTAAGCGTTACAGGGCTTCTTGATTCTATGTCCGGATTATTTACTTCAAATAGATCACTTTTTAGAATTTGACTTGTAAACCTCTTTAAGAACTTTGTAATAAAGCCTCTTAAATGGGCCAAAAAACTACTATCTCCCAATACGTTAATGGATCTGAATTTATATGTAGGTTAATAATATAGGCTTAAGCATTTCAATGAAACAAATAAATCATTTTAAAATAATACCTTAAAAATTTAATAAAATAGTACATATAATATTGGCGTACATAATGATATTATAATGTTAGGCCTGAAAAGCTATTTGTAATAACCCAAAGCCTAACTTATCAAACTAAAAAGTGTTTCAAAGTCTTTAAAATCACCAAGTCAGGTCCACCGTAATCTAGGCTAGGCCATAATTAAGGACTCTAACTCATTGTAATCCTTAACCTTCACTGAAGAAACTGCCTCTGGTGCAGTATGGAACGTTACACCACACAAAAGCACAATATCACACAGTTCTCAAGATCATTGTCTAATCTCCTCGATCCCCATTTGGACTCTAAAGCCTAAGAATGTTTTCTCCTCTTACGTGATTCTCTTTTGGAAATTAGATTTTAAGTCTAACTCTTACAAAGTACGTTTTGCACTTCGTTATATACTGCAATTTGACAGAGCCCCTTACACCGAGAACCTTGAGCATGGGAATACATATATGTGGGTGTTTGATTGTAGCCTAGTAGCAGGTGGATAATAGGCTCAACAAACTTCTTAGAAAATAAATTTTAAGTCTAATTCATCTTCACAAAAATTACCTTACAAGGTGAAGTTTGTACTTACTCATATATTATAAATTAATTTCATTTCTATTCGACGTGAGATCTTTAACACTTCAAATTACCTATTATTGGTGGGAATTCCAACCGAAAAAACATATATACAAAAGCTAATATTCTAGAGGAAGAATAAGCCAAGAAATTATACAATGCTTCCCAATTTGCTTGTTGGCAAGTTGTCTTAATTGCAGTCATCCCTAAGTAGGAATGCTTAATTACTTTAGTTGCAGCCTCTTTAGGGACTACCTAAGTAGCACATCATTTAGGAATGCTTAATTTCAGCCTCAAGGGTTGGTGTTTAGTTTCACATCAGCCAGAGATATAGCTTAAATAGATCTTATGAAGTTTGGAGAGTTCTCACCTTACACAACAGATATTGATTTAGTGGAGTCGAATTAGCCCTTAAGTTCAATTTCTAAAATATTAGAATTTATAAAAATTGCTGATAAAATACCAATGCAAAAATATAAAGTGAATAGTGGCAGCTAATATTAACAGATAAAGGCAGTAGAGAGTGAGAAAGAATAATTAACCATATAAGCAGATCACCTGTCGACCTCTCAACCAATAAATTACTTTTGTACAATAACAATAATACTAATAAATGGCTAGAGTCCTTCAATTATGTTGCTATATCATCGAATGCATGCTATTGGGAGAATATATAACATTGGTGAAGGATATCCAATGACACTTTAACCACATTAAGCTAAAGGGAATAGGAAAGAAAGTACCTCATCTGGGTTTATTTGGAATGGCTTTGCAAAGTCCTCAAACATTACGGGAGAATGTTCCTTCAATTTTTCTTCAACTTCCTACATATGCATAAAATAGAAGATATATAAAAAGAGCAACAAAACAAAAACGTTACATAAAAGGGGGAAAAGGAAAAGAAAATTATATCAAGCCACAAGCAGCAAAGAGCAGAAGAATAGGCTTTGAACAGGAAACTCAAGACCAAGTGATCAAACTTTGATTGGATACTGATAAGAACCAGGAAAATATGATAGAGCAACCAATTCTAATTGCACTAACAAAAGAACTCCAGCCAAAATGAACCAACTCTAATTCTCATCCTCCCTCCGAACATCCTTCTCTAGTCTCTTCCAATCCTGACAGTAAACCATGGACAAAGCTAAGTACTGCTGCAGGTTCCCCAAGAGAGCATCAACAGCTCCCTTCTCCTTCCCAGACTTATATTTAATTTCGAAATTAAATCCAACAAACTAAGAAACCCATTTCTATTGCTCTTCTCTCATCAGCCTAAAAACTGTCAAAAACCTCAAGTTTTTATAGTCTGTGTAGTACGAAGTACCTTTCCAGAAGGTAATTCCTCCATTTATGGATAGCTAGTACAATTGCCATCAACTCTGGTTCATATACTGATTTACTTTGAGCTATCACACCTAAGGTTTTACTCGTATAAGTTATGGGATGCCCTTCTTGCAAAAGTATAGCAGCTATGCCTTTTCTTGATCAGATTCAATGGTAAATCCTCTCAAAGTTTGGGACTGCTGATAACAAAACAGTTGTCATTTCCCTTTTGAGATACTGAAAATCCTCTTGATCCTCGTTTCCCAATTAAAATTATTCTTCTACAACATGCGAGAGGCCAAGCAACCTTCCCATAATTCTTCAGAAATTTTCTTAGTAGCCTGTTAACCCCAGAAACCACCTCAGTCTCTACAGATCACAAGGAATGGGCAACCGTATCATGTCTCTTATGTAGTTTGGATCTTGGTTGACAACTTTCTACGAAATAGGACCCAAGTATTCTGAGTTACCTTTGGCCAAAACTACACTTCTTATTAGCAAACAATAGATTTTCTTCACGGATTTGTAGCACCAACCTAGAGTTCCTTGTGGGTCTCTTCCCCTTTGCTGTAGACCTTAATGTCATAAAAAAAGGTACTGTACGATACATAGAAATAAGCAGCAGATCCTATATAATCAGGTACATCTCAATTATATATGTTTTAGTAGGGTCGTTCTTATTTATTCGTGCATAATATATTTATTATTAGAGGATATTAAATCTCCTCTATTGTATTGATTCATTTTCTCAATAAATATTTGCAGCGCAATTTCACTAATGCCAATTGGCTTTAAGAATAAATTTGAGAAGATACCAGAGCCTATTATTCATCTTGATAACTATCTATACTGGTAGGCAAGCTTGGTTAGATAGAAATTAGTGGAGTGAGCTTTGGGAAGTACCACATTGCATGCTTCAAGTCTTGGAGAGCAACTTACTTATCCGTTGGCAACTATACTTAATGTTAATTGGTTTTAAGATGAAATAATTCTAGAGGGCTTGATTGATCCCTCTCATAATCTTCTATTTATAAGAATAAATTGATACAAAAGTACATGATAATTAGGGTAACCCTAGACACAATATAATCATGATAATTAGAGTAATCTTAGACACAATATAACCATGATAATTAAAGTAACCCTGGACACATAATCATAATAATTAGAGTAACCCTAAACATAATATAATCATGATAAATAGGATAAATATCCTAACAATAATTAGGTACATCTAAATTATATATGTTTTAGTAGGGTCGTTCTTATTTATTCGTGCATAATATATTTATTATTAGAGGATATTAAATCTCCTCTATTTATTGTATTGATTCATTTTCTCAATAAATATTTGCAGTGCAATTTCACTAATGCCAATTGGCTTTAAGAAAAAATTTGAGAAGATACCAGAGCCTATTATTCATCTTGATAATTATCTATACTGGTAGGCAAGCTTGGTTAGATAGAAATTAGTGGAGTGAGCGTTGAGAAGCCACATTGCATGCTTCAAGTCTTGGAGCAAAACTTACTTATCCGTTGGCAACTATACTTAATGTTAATTGGTTTTAAGATGAAATCTGACAGGTTATTTGTTAGGATACAGGGGAGAGGACTTAGTGGGTAATGGGTTTAGAATAGAAGGTGGAAGAAATAGAATAAATAAGACCAGATTATGGGTCAGGGGGTATCGAGTATTCTGTAAAGTCAAGTCAGGCTTAGTGCTTGTAGAGAGGAGTTATGCCCTCAACACAGGGAGGTTATGCTCCCATGTCCTTGTACAAATCCATTCTTTTCTGAATAATAGAGTTCTTTCATCATCTTCTATATTGTTCGTACTGTTGTGAGTGAGAACGATTAGGTTCAATAATTAGGAACAATGACGACCAGCGACGCCGCGATGAGGATATTGGAGTGAGCGTGTATGGCGACAGTCGGGAGGAGCAGTATAAATGGCGGAAGAGGGGTGAATTCCCCACTTTCGAAGGGCTGGACCCGATAAACTGGATCAGTAGGGCGGAGAAGTTTTTCAAGCTTCAAGGAGTAGCGGAGGAGGAGAAAGTGCGACTCGCATGCATGAGCATGGAGGGAAGTGCGGGTTTCTGGGTCAGAGCCTGGAAGGAGAAAGCCAAGAATCGTTCTTGGGATGGTTTGAAGGAAGCCTTGGTAATCAGGTTTGGAACCTATGTTGAGCAGAAGTTGGCTTGGGAACAAACGTGCGGTGAAGCGACACGGTCCGAGGCCGATCGCTATAACCAAGGTCGATCGAGAGTTACCGAACGGTATAATCCAGAACGACTGTTCAGTCCAGACCGTCAGTGGCCAGAAAAGAGTCGAGGGACGGGTTTTTTGGGGGAGGATGAAAAGGTGGAGACTGAGGGAGCTGAGACCGAAGTAGACCGGAAGCAGAGGGAGATGTCCGCTTTATCTGCTAGAGGCCTCACTCAGCCAAAATTGATGAAGTCGAACGGTTTGATTGGGGGCCGAACAGGTATGATTCTTTAGCTCGGAGGAGTAGCGGTCATCCTTGGTGTGGAGTGGCTAGCGAAGCTCGAGAAGGTGACGGTGGATTGGAGGAAGTTGACGATGATGGAGATAATAGTGCAGAGGAACCCCACTTGGGAAAGAAGAGTGGTGGGCCCCAGGGCTTTAGTAAAAATAGATGAAGTGCCAGCGGGGCTAATGGTATGGGAATTGGGCTCATTTGAGTCCAGAAAAAGCAGTCCGAATGGTTTGGGCCTCTTTGACAAACAAAAGAGGGAGATATGGAGTTTTTGTGGGACAAGCATGATGTGGTGTTTTGTGAACCCGTGGGGCTGCCACCTGACAGAGAGAGGGCTACAAGGACGCTGAGAAGGCAGCCTTTAAAAAGGTCGAGAAGAAGAAGGAAGAGAAGGAAGCACAGGATGATTCAGTTGACTCTGATGCTGAGGGAGAAGATAAAGATGCTGGTGGGCCAAGCTCACGGGGTATCGGAGGAACAAATGTTAGGGTATTTTCTCGCCGGATTGCGTGAAGACATAAAGGGGCAAGTGCGCATTCAAGGTCCGCAAGAATTGATAGTTGTGATGAGGATCGTGCGGGATGTGGAAGACGCAGCGACTAGAGCGAGAGGGAGAAGTTGGAACGGGTTCAAGGCGAACCCATCGGGGTTGCAACAGGGACGGGGGTACGAGGCGAAACCGAACGTCAGTCCCTGAACTGGTCGAGCGGAATAGAGGGTAATGGGCCACTAAGGAGAGATGGAGTTACACCGGCGAGTAGTGCAGGAGGGAGTACGAACGGTGGGGCCGACAATCGGGGAAGAGTGGTGAGAAATCTCCCTTACCCAGTATTCCTTAAGACAAAGGAAGAGGGGTGATGTTTTCATTGTGGTGGACCGTCAGGCCCTGGTCACCACTGTACGGAGAAAAGTTTAAGCGTGATAATTTTGGCGGAGGACAAGCAGGGAGCCGATGAAGAAAAGATTTTGCCACCACCCAAGCCGCCTGACATGAATTGAAGAGCACAGCCAGGGGTGTCCGTTTCCAACCTTGAGGACAAGGTTGTTTGGCAGAGGGGGTGTAATGTTAGGATATAGAGGAGAGAACTTAGTGGGTAATGGGTTTAGAATAGAAGGTAGAAGAAATAGTATAAATAAGACCCGATTATGGGTCAGGGGTATCGAGTATTCTGTAAAGTCAAGTCAGGCTTAGTACTTGTAGAGAGGGGTTATGCCCTCAACCCAGGGAGGTTATGCTCCCATGTCCTTGTACAGATCCATTCTTTTCAGAATAATACAATTCTTTCATCATCTTCTATACTGTTCATACTGTTGTGAGAGTGAGAACGATTAGGTTCAATAATTAGGAACCTATCATTCTTCTTCTCTCTTTCAGCAACTGCTTAATCTCATTCAGCTACCATTAACTGCTTAAGACTCCATAGTGATGCATGTAGTAGAGGCCATTCAAGTTGCCAAAATCAAATGCTCTAAATACCAATTGATAAGAACCAGCAAAGTATGAGAGAACAACCAAGTCTAATTAATAACAAGGTTCCAGCCAAAATCAACGAGATTCAGAACTGGGAATACAATTAGCAATTGCAGAAGATAAGAAAGATAATAAGTCAAATTAGAGTGCCCAATTCCCAAATAATTCCTTCCTACCCCCTCTCCCTACAACCACCTATTTATACTTTTTTCTCTCCCTCTAACAACTTGTGCAAATCCCACGCCACTACTGCCAAGTCAGCAGCAAGTTAGGCCCCCAACTATCTCTCCTTATTCTGATGATCAAGTGTCATACTTCTCTTCTGTCTCCAAAAAATACACCTTAAACTTGGGTTTTATCATATCTACTCTGATTAAAACAGCCAGTCCATTTCCATCCCACTTATCTAAATTCAATCCATGAGGTATAATAGGTGTATAAAACCACATTTTAAGCCCAAACGGCTCTCTTGTACGGGAGAAAACGTGTTAGAAACCAGAATTTACTAATCAACGAAATGAATAGTAAAAATAGAAATGATGCAAATCCAGTATTATTATTAACCAGAAAACATCAGAAGGTTCCAGCACCCTCTGCCCAGAGCAAGCTCCTGAGAATCCCACCGAATAATCACCTCAAAACGTGTCCCCCCTCACCTCCTACACCTCATCATATATAACAACCCCTACTCTTTTCTTTTTCTCTCTCTTCTAACTAACACCATTCCCTTACAAAGCCACGTCACTCTTTTCTCTCCTCTTATAAACTCTGCCCCACCTATTTTTATTATCTCTTGGGTACGTATCAATGCCTTCTTCATGAATTAAAGCCTTGTCCTCAAGGCTAAACTCTGGAAACTGACTTCGAATATTTAATTCATCTTCCCAAGTGGCTTCGTCTGCATTTTGCTCTTTCCATTGTACCAGTACCTGCTTCTTAGTTTCCCCTCCTTTGGTGTAGTTCCTAGTGGCTAAGATGGCCATAGGAACTAATACTTCGGCTCTGTCATCATCTAACCCTATAGGGAGAGCATCCTCCACCTTATACTTGCCCACCGCTTTCTTCAGCAAAGATACATGAAAAACAGGATGAATCTTTGAAGTAGGTGGTAATTTCAGACGATATGCCACCTCTCCTACTTTCTCCTCTACTTCAAATGGTCCATAGTATTTAGCACTCAATTATGAGTAATTCTGCTCATGACAGACTGTTGTCTATTCTGTTTCAACTTCAAAAACACAAGATCTCCCACCGAAAAATGTCTTTCCCTTCAATGCCTATTAACTTGAATCATCATTCTGTCTTGGGCACGTAATAAATGAGACTTCAACTGTCTTAGTGCTTCATCCCTCTCTAGAAGATTCTTTTGAACAGCTGCTACCCTCACCTCGCCTTGAACCAACTGTACAATCTTACAAGGAGTTCTTCCATACACCGCTTCAAAAGGAGTGCTTTGTGTGGAGCTGTGATAAGTGGTATTAAACCACCACTCTGCCCATGGCATCCAAATCACCCACGTTTTGGGTTGATCAGTAATAAAACATCTGAGGTAAGTTTCTAGACATCGATTAGTTACCTCAGTTTGTCCATCCAATTGCGGATGATATGCCGTACTCATTTTCAGCTTTATTCCTTGCATCTTAAAGAGCTCTCTCCAAAACAAGCTCATGAATATCGGATCCCTATCACTCACCACCGAATTTGGTATTCCATGCAGCCTTACTATTTCTTTTACAAAAATCTCAGCCAAGGACTTTGCCGTATAAGGATGTTTAAGGGGAACAAAATGGCAGTATTTTGTTAAACAATCCACCACTACCAAAATTGCTTCAAAGCCTTTAGACCGAGGCAATCCAGTAATAAAATCCATACTGATATCCTCCCAAACTCTTTCCGGAATAAACCATTAGGGGCTGCCGTTATGTATTTATGCCTCTGACATGTATCACAAGCTTGGACAAATTGTTGGACATCTTTCTTCATTCCTTTCCAGTACACATTGGCTGCAATCCTTCTGTAGGTTCGATAAAACCCTGAGTGACCCCCTTGCAGAATAGAGTGAGCTTCTTCCAATAACTTGTTGACCCACACAGATTTCTCCGGTATCACCAAGCGATCCTTATAATATAAAACACCTTGTTCATATTCATATCCCACATAAACTTGTCCAGCCTTCATTTCTTCTATTATCTTCTTCAATTTATCATCAACATGTACTGCTGCATTAAGCTCTTGCCAATCTAACCAAACTGGAAAAGACACCATGCTCTTCATTTCTCCTTCATCTCTATTTCGGGATAGAGCATCTGCCCCCTAATTTTCTTTACTTGGCTTATAAACAATCTCAAAATTATAGCCTAATAATCTAGCCAACCAATTTTGTTGTCCACCTGTTGTTATCCTTTGTTGCATTAATTGCTTAAGACTCTTCTAGTATGAAAAAACTAGTAAATTTGCGACCCAAAAGATAAGGCCTCCAATGTTGGATAGCCAATGCCACTGCCATCAACTCTCTTTCGTAGGCTGACTTCGTCAAATTGCGTGAACTCAAGGCCTTACTATATTACGCCACAGGTCTTTTTCCTTGCATTAGGATTGCTCCAATCCCTGTCCTAGAGGCATCACATTCTAGGATGAACTCTTCTTCAAAATTTGGGAGCCTCAACACTGGTGCTGACGTGACCTTTTGTTTGAGCTCATCAAATGCTTCTTGAGCTCGTTCATTCCACCCAAATCCATCCTTTCTAGTTAGCTCTGTTAATGGTTTAGCTATCTTACCATAATCTTTTATGAACTTACGATAATAGCCTGTGAGACCCAAAAATCCACAAACTCCCTTTACATTCTTGGGAATTGGCCACTCTAACACACTATTAACCTTCGCTGGGTCCACCGCAACTCCATGTATAGAAATAATATGTCCCAGATACTCCACCTTCTCATGGCCAAACAAACATTTTTCCTTGTTCGCAAATAATTTGTGATCTCTCAACACCTCTAGCACCTTCTCAAGCAATTGCATATGCTCTTCCCAAGTGTTATTGTACACGAGGATGTCATCAAAAAACACCAATACCCCTCGTCTCAACAGCGTCCGAAAAACTTCATTCATAAGAACTTGGAATGTCGACGGGGTGTTCATAAGTCCAAAGGGCATTACGAGGTACTCATAGTGACCTTCGTGGGTTCGAAATGTCTTTGGAATGTCTTCCTCCCTCATTCTAACTTGATGATATCCTGAACGAAGGTCCAATTTAGAGAAATATTTGGCTCCATGCAACTCATCTAATAACTCCTCAATAGCTGGTATTGGAAATTTATCTGGAATAGTGACCTTGTTCAAAGCTCTATAATCAACACACATGCGCCATTTGTTATTTTTCTTCTTCACCAGAATGATTGGGCTCGAATAAGCACTCTGGCTATGCCTGATATGACCCACCTCCATCAACTCTTGCACTTATCTCTCAATTTCATTCTTCTGATGATACGCATATCTGTAAGGCCTCACATTAATAGGTTCTTGTCCTGATTTGAGATTTTGTGTTCCTTTACACGTCTAGGAGGTAACCCCTTAGGTTCTTCAAACACATCTTTGAAATGTTGCAGCAAGTGAGTTAAGACACTTTGTTGCTCTGGACCCCACTCTGCAACTTCCGTTTTCTCTCTTTCCTCCAACACCCCACACACCGAGATTAACAATGAATCCCCATGAGGGACCCCTCTTAGCAGTTTCTCTCCTTGCTGAGTCTGGATCTTCATTTGCTGTTTTTCCCAATCTACAGTGGTATCTCCCAACGTCGTTAACCACGACATCCCTAATATCACGTCCATGTCCTCCAAATCGAAGAGAAAAGCATCAATTTCAAACTCACCATCATCAATCCTTACTTTCATGCCTCGACAAATCCCTTGAGTCTCGGATTTGTGCCCATCTCCCATCAGAATCTTCATTTGCTTGGTTCTTTCCCATTGCCAACCCAAGGCTTCCACAAGCTTTCGCGAAATAAAATTGTGCGTGGCTCCGCTATCGACCAAGAACAACATCGGAATCTCACCAATCAGCCCACGTAACTTCATAGTTCTCGGTTGATCATTTCGGTCTTTCGTGATAGAGTAGAGATTTAGTGTCGTGCATTCTGCCACCACTTCATCTTCGTCATCTCTCTCCTCATTTTCCTCTTCATCCCCTTTGCATTCAACTTGGATTTCCTCATTCACCATGACCACCCTTAGCTGCTTAACAGGACATTGATGAAGGGGACCGTACACCCCACCGCATTTGAAACACAAACCCCTTTGTTTTCGGTCGAGAAGTTCTTGATAAGAAAGATGCTTTGTTCCTCTATCACGTGACCCGCCTTTATTCTTTACACCCCAATCTTTCTGAACACTTGGGCCAGGCCCATTTCCACCCCAACTTCCCCCATTCTGTTTTGGACCCGTTTTTCCCACCACCGTCGAAATGGGTCGGTGAACTACTTGAGATCTGTCCCCTCGAAACTCTCCCCTTCCCTGCCATATTTTGTTTCTTCCTGATATCTTCACATCGATGGCACGAGCTACATTCATCATGCGCCCCCTGGACAAAGGATGTGCCACATGCAAGCTTCTTATTCTCGCACGTATTTCGTTCTTCAGCCCTTGTGTAAAATACGAAAAGTACTGTTCATCGGGAATTCGTGGCACCTGAGCAATGAGACACTCAAAACTTGTAATATAATCTTCGATACTTCCTATTTGTTTTATGGCAGCCAATTGATCATAAATACTCTCGTGTCTCATGTACGTTAAAATAAACTTCAACTCTCGCTATCCACCCCGTTGGGTCTTCTCCATAGAACGGTGGTAATTCTATTTTCTTCATCGATTGCCGAAATTCGGCTAAATCGTCCCCCTCGAGTTGTCTCATACTTTTCGTTCTCTGCGTATTCACCGATCCTGACCCCATCTCTTCATTCTCCCCCTCATTCACATTGGTGAACTTCGACATTAAGTGAAGGAGCTTTGATTGATTCTCAACGGCTTCTCGATGTAAGGTTACGATCTGTTCTGCTGAATCCTTACACAACTTTTCCAAATTGGTTTGGCTTTGCAACGATTGCGCCACGAGCTCCTCGACCACCACTTTGAGTTTAGTGACCTCACCCACAATAACCTCCGCCTCATTCTCCTCACTTGCTGGCTCTCCTTGAACATTGTTCTTCCTTGGTGGCATGGTCTCCGATCGGGAAATATTGATCCGGCAGGTCGGACCAATTGTTAGAAACCAGAATTTACTAATCAACGAAATGAACAGTAAAAATAGAAATGATGCAAATCCAGTATTATTATTAACCAGAAAACATCAGAAGGTTCCAGCACCCTCTGCCCAGAGCAAGCTCCTGAGAATCCCACCAAATAATCACCCCAAAACGTGTCCCCCCTCACCTCCTACACCTCATCATATATAACAACCCCTACTCTTTTCTTTTTCTCTCTCTTCTAACTAACACCATTCCCTTACAAAGCCACGTCACTCTTTTCTCTCCTCTTATAAACTCTGCCCCACCTATTTTTATTATCTCTTGGGTACGTATCAAAACGTGAGACAGAAAACTATCCTCACAGCCTCTATGGAAGAATTTCAAGCATGTGAGGATACAGAGATATTTTTCGTGTAAGTACATTATAAAATACAATGAAATATCAAACATTAAAACAAGTTAATTATACTTTAACCACTTCCCTCTCCAATGAAAAAGGTAAAACGAAAATGACAACAGAAATAGGAGCATAGCATACCAATCCAGTTACCCTTGACCTCTCCAGTAGTTCCTTTGCAATCAAGTCCAAAATGTGCCTATTATTCCTTAAAGCATTCATTGCAAGTTCTTCAGTTTCTTCAATGTACTGTCACATTATATCAATTAAATAACAAAACTCATTGTATATTCACAGAAAACAATTACAGTAATCATTTAAAATTTTAATCAATTTTATAATATTTATTTCCTTATTGATTATTTAACATGAAAACCAAAAGGCCCCTCACAACTAGCTCTCTCTTCACCATGTATACAAAAGTGCCATGTTCATATTGTCATCACTTTTGTCACAATTGTTTAACATGAAACACCAGTTCATAAGCACAAGCCTTTATTAGATTCTACAGTGAAGAATTTGGATAAGCATAAACTTCCTTTCAAATGCCAAATAGTAAAGATGAAGTGAGAACAAAACAGAATTACCCTAGTCAACTCCCTTGTAAAAAGCTCAGACACCTCTAGCGTCATGTCAGCAGGAATTACATGAGGGTCATCCCACTAAGAACAAATGAAGGAAAAAAATTAGTCACTATCACATTACGGAGAAAAGTAAAACCTACATATATTTGCAGCTTCAAAGAAGGATTACTCTATATCTTATCAACTCTCCATCTGGGCTGTCTGGTCGATCAATTAAACCAACCCTTTTTGTTAAACCAATTAACCCCAACTTCTTATTTTGAGGGCTGATAACCATCTCCCTAGCAATCTGGAAACAAATTTCACCAATAAGAGAAATAATTAAAACCAAAAAATTTGTATGACCAAAGTACTAATTTCTTATATTTGTAGTACTTATCAATTGCTTGAGGCAGCAAATATATATACTGAAATGATATCTTAATTACCTTTGTTATCTTTTCAAGATCATCGCTTCCTCCATCACTTATATCATCACCAAATACAATACGTTCAGCACATCGACCACCATGAGCCACTACCATTTGCATCATCATGTAACCAAATGTTGTATAACCTTGGTCTACCATATCTTCTCGAGGATAGAATACGGATATTGCAGTTTCCTACTTAATTGGAATATTAATTCATGTAAAGACAAAATAATAATAGTAATAATCAAATATCATCGTTTAGCATATTGCAATTACATGATGCCCATACCTTGCCCCCAGGCAGGAGCTGTGAAAATGCATGCCAATCAAACCTAGGAAATAAGTGAGCAAGCACCACATGCCCAGCTTCATGAACAGCAAGCAATCTCCTCTTTTCCAAAGATACCTATTGTACATGTTAGAGATATTATATTTAGTTTATATTTATCTCTTATCTTTAGTTAGTTTGTTTATATTTCTTATTTGTATTTTGGGCGCTTAACCCATATTTCTTCTATTATAAATAAAGGACCCTATGTGTATATTCAACACAAGGGAGATTTCCCCTCATCTCTTTCACTATTTCATAGTACAGATATAAATTCAATACAAAATGGTCTACTATGTCAGATCCACTGTAAGAAAATTAAAGATAGGCATACCCTTTGTTCACATTTTTGTTGCTCTTCCTCTGTCAGAAGGACACCCATACCCTCAAGCAGTTGTTTATCCAATACATCAATAATATCTTGCTGGAAAATTTTGGAATGCCCTTTTCTCACCTGAAAAAAGAATTCTGTATGACTAAAACACTTCATGTTTTACTATAGCATACTAATAGATGAACAAGAAAAAATGTAATCATAACCAAAAATGTATACAAGATATAGAAAATGTTACATAAGGATTTCAAATCAGACAAAATAGAATATGACAAACATTTCTACCACGTAAAGTATTAATATCTAGATTAGCAGTAAATGCATTACTTGACAATAAGATGTCAACTGTATTTTGGAAAAGAATATTTTCCATGATCTGAAATGGATAATGAGGAATTATAAGTAGGAAGGGGAGATTAATTATGTAGAGTAATATACGCATGAATATCACGGAATAATCTATTCTGTAAATGCTAGCACTAAAAGTGGAAAAAAGGAAATAAAAACATCTTCTACTTACCATTGTGAGAATACAATTAGTTCAGATAGTGTTATCTGTTAGTTAGGTGGTTAGTCTGCGGTTAACTGCTTGTAATGTGTATTACAAATAGATGTTGTATGTAAGATTGTATACGATGTATACGAGAAATACAATTTCAGATTCAGCATTTCATATATCTCCTTCTCTCTCCCTTCACATTCTTTCTTTTTGGGTATTTAGATCAACTATCCTTTTTCCCGAACATATTGCATAATTCTGATTCCATAGAACAATTCATGGTTCTAATTGTTTTCCTTAATTATAAACACTCCTTAATTTTGAGCTATAGATATCAATCATTCAAAGACTTAAAATTTGAGTTAGGTCTATCTCAATCATACAAAACTTGAATTGTAAGGTGAAGATTGCCTCCAAATTACCTTCTATAAGCTGATCATATCTCTAGACTATGAAAGATTTTAAACACACCACTTTTATGTCAAAGACTAAACATCTTGAATGTAGAGTTAGCAAACATAAATACCCATAGATGATCCAATAACAAGTGACAATTGTTGGAGTTCAAGTGAGATTTGGAGGCCAAAATTGTGTAGAAACAGGCAAGTTGAGTAACATGTAAGTAAGAAAACTCAAACACATGGCCACAAGGCTTTGGATTGAGTTTGGGGTTAAGTTCTCTTAATGGATTGGCTTGTGACTTATTGATGAAAATCTCTCAGCAAGATTGTTGGAGCTCAGCTCAAAGTAGTACGATTGAGCTATGATGAATCCTAGGTTTGTAGATCCATTGTATCTAAAGTCTTCCTGTAGGAATTCATGCATTGTGTCTAATTGAGGTCAATCTCGGAGTCAAACAACTGTGGTAAGGGGGACCAACATATTCTTTTCTTAGGGATCCATAAAATATTTTTTGTATAAATTTTAGAGGGGATCAAAATTAGAGAGTGACCATGCATCCCCATGTCACCCCCTCCCTCTGTCCCTGGTAAAAGTGAATGGTGGTTCAAGGGTCACCATTAAAAACTCATGATTGTGGATAAGAAATGCTTATGCTAGAGGGCAATCTTACAACGTGGAAAAGGCTCACACTTGAGGGTGAAATTATTTGAATTCAGTTGTGATTTGAACTCCAATAGGCAAGCTAAGCATCATATAACTGAAAAAAAAGAAGTAAAAGCTTGTTACCTTAACTTAGATACTATAATTAGGTTGCATCTCTAGTTAATGCATGTGGGGTCTTGAATAATATTTATTGTTATTATAATTACTAGTAGTAGTAGTAGTATTTTAATTTATTATATATATTATGCCTTATTTAGTTTACCATATTATATACTATTCTTCACATAGATTTTTTATATTTTTAAGACTATATTTATATTATTATTACTATTACTATTTAGTTTATTATATTAAAAATGATATTAAAAGGTACCAAGTAAGGGTATCTTATACAACAGGTATTCAAAGCCAAAACCGATATTTGAAGTTCAATACCTACCGACATTATTGCTGATTCATTAACAAGGTTTCTTATATCTGCTCCAGAGAATCCAACAGTACGGAAGACAAGCTGTTGAGATACAGAGAGAGCAACCACATTTAGCCCAAAGAAGATGAAGAGTCTCACATTCTAATTAAGAATTGAAAAACGAATAGGAAGACACAAATATGATAAAAATGCAGTCCAACTTAATGTGAATTGCTAGGGAGATATTATTGAAGCAGAGTCTACTTTTGATCATCACAAAATTTCATTAGAAAATGAATCTGTTACCAAGAAATGACTCGTAATTTAAGCAGTGAATATTGTAATCCTTAAGATACTAATTTGCCAATTCTACAATGTGTACTACACAGTAGCCTGTTTCTCAAAATGCCACGTCCTTATCTTTCACGTACCACAATTATCAAAGTCTATTTTACCCACAAGCTGCCTTTTGACTTCATTAGCCTATGTTTATTTACTTAAATTATATATTCCTCAACTGAACCATGTACCTCTTCAAAATTCACATCCTCGGACAATTGCTTTCCAGAACTGTGCACACCAAAAATCTGGATTCTCTGCTTTGCATCAGGCAAACCAATGTACAGTCGACGATCAATACGGCCAGGACGAACAAACTCAGGATCTAATTCATCTGGCCTATTTGTAGCACAGATGAATATGATAGCTTGTCTGAGAGATACACGGTCAACTCCAGTTTTTTCCTTCCTAATCTCATAAATAGATGAAAATAGAAATCACCAACAATAAAAATAAAATAATAAATATATATATATATATATATATGAAAAAAAAAAAACAGAAATTAAATTATGGCCAACTATAAATGCAAATATTAATAGTTGGCAAATAATATCTAGTTCTTCAACACAAACTTGACTTATATAGCAATAATTACACATAAGTACTACAAAAAGTGTTTAAATGAATGTGTGGGTAACTAATGATACAAAGAATATATCAATCCTTGATTTCTAAAATTGGAATATTTACATATTTCCGTATTCACATACACTAAAATCATATTTAACGATACCCCAAAAGCTAGAGCATAAGTACAATGTTGACAATAGCACATCACAGAGAGATGAAAATCTGCTACGATATAGCAGATACCATGACAGGCGAAAAGCAGTTGAATATGATATATTCAACAATAACAATTACAAAAATATAAAAAAGTTAAGCTATATGAAATAAAAGAAGACTATAAGCATTGACCTATATTAATTCAGGCTAATTGATCAAGGCAAAATAGATTATAAAACCTTAATATAATGTTTTCATATGTCCAACGCATAATATTAACTCAAGCTAATTTTAGATTCTGATTTAGATAATGTAAATTTTCAAGAGTCACATAACCTCCCTTTTATAAATTGATAACTTACTCCCCATCAAGCTGCGCAATAAGAGCCTCAAAAGTTGCTCTTCTCCGAGGATCCTTCCTAGCATGTCTTCCAGCAATAGCATCTATTTCATCTACAAATACAAAACAAGGTGCCTGCAGGATAAAAATGAGCATTTGTGACCTCAAATCACCATTTACTTTCAGAGGGTGAAACCCTGCCAAAAATTATCTCATTATAAATGTATTTTCCAACAGGTATCTAATTTTATTAATGAATTCTAAAAGAATTAGAAAGAGAAAACAGTACAAAAAGAGAAAACAGTACAAATACACAGAAACCAAAGAACTATAAAATATGCTGCTAAATGTGATGCATGACAGACTTTCTGTCAACCACCATAGGCCTCAAACAAACCAGGCAGTGATGATTTGGGTCACCAGAAGAGGTTTTGGCAGTTGAAGGTCACCAGAATATGGTTTTCTACATGTTAAAGCACCCCAGCAAATGGAATGGAATTGAAGCAACATACTTTGAAGAAAAAAGGCAAATTGCCCTCTAGAATCTGAGAAATTGAAATTCAGAAATAAGCTCACCCATCATGAATTTACCCTAGATTACTAAAAGATGTTACAATTTAAAAATTATTAAATTCTACACATTTTCTTAATCATAAGGATTTTCACTTTCCTATTCATTCAGTACCCAACAAGACCAAACTCAGCCACAAGGATTAAGTGGACTTAATTCAGGACAAATAGCTTGGAATATGATAGTTAAGGAGCATAAAAAAACAAGAGTATATTCATGCAACAACATCTGATTTCTATTTATCTGACCAATTCTAAAAATGGATCAATCGCCTTGAATGAGCATATCTAACTAAGTGCAAACAACGGAACTTTAAATCAGACCATGATTGCAATTTTAACTTGTATTTGATATTAGAAGTAGCTAGGGTTTCATTGCTTACATTTCTCCTAGCAATGGAAAACATCTCATTTATCCTAGATGCACCACTTCTTTCACTATCAGTGAACTCAGCACCCGAAGCAAATACAAAAGGTAATCCACTTTCTTTTGCAAGTGTCCTGGCAAACAATGTTTTTCCAGTTCCTGGAGGTCCAGAAAGTAGAACACCCTGCAATGTGCTCTCATCAAATAGCTTACCTCATTTCATGTCAATTATAACATTTATAGCCATCAGGAGTATTACTAGCTTTAAAAATATCAAATGTTTTACCCGAACAAACTGCACACCCCTTTCATAGAATTGCATAGGATTTCCCATATAGATCATTAACTCATCAAGAAGATCCCAAACGTCACCCCCCAACACAACTTCCTTGTACATTGACTTTGTTTCACCAACGTCTCCAACTGGCTGAAAGTAGACGAACATAACTAAAAATCCAGTAGAAAAGGAGCTAGGTAAAATCAATTCCAAAATTTGATGCAGATACAGGATTCAATTTGTACATAATAAGCCTTCAACATCTCAGGGCAGAAAAGCATTACTACACTGACTGTATTTGAAGTAAAATATGTGTCTCTCTCCTCCAAAACCAAAGACCAGCAGAATTTAACTAGCAATCCATCAAAATAGTGGAATAAGGTTAAGTTTACATAGCTTTTTCTTTCAAAATGGTATGCCTTTTCACTAAAATATTGACATATAGTGATCTCATTTACAAGAATAATTCAATGACTAAACAGAATATACATTGTTGTCCTTTTGTGGAAAAAACAACCCCTGTGCTGTAATTTTAGTTTTGTGTCTATTTCCCACGGAATATAGGAGATCAAAAGTTTACCAAAATGAAATTTTCTGCTCGGGCCATATCAATGAGTTGATTATACTTCTTGTAAAGAAACCTCTTGGAAGTGATATGTAGAAGCATCACAGACTCCCTTATAAGCCAGAGAATCAGTATTCCAGGTACTAAAGCAATCACAACCTTCATGAAATAATGGATCTGACGCTTCTGAAGGAGATCTACTTCAGCTCCAGAACTCGTAATAATCTCAAACAGATGAGGATCAAGAGGGATATCAACCTACCAAATAAGAGCTATGTTAATCAATCGCATGTCCATGCCAGCTGGAGAACCTTGGAGAGAGATTTGAGATTTCTTATCACCAGTAACAATTTTGAAGTAACTTACGACAAATTCCAATGGAAAACCTTCTTTCATTGTCACATACAATTTTTTCAAATCTTCGGTAAAGATGACAGCTGCTACCTGTCAAAAAGAATATAGCTCAGCAACTGCCACCTGACCTGACTTGTCAAAAGACTGATGTACGTAAAATATAACTATACATAAGGAGTTCTGAAAGGTTTCCAATAGGGAAACCTAATCAAGAACACTCCACACACAAGCAACAGAGAAATACATAAGAGAAAAAGAATAGTATCGTGTATTATTCACAAAGAATTGAATACGCAACAGTGATACAAGAGGCTTAACCCTCCCCCACAGGTTTTAACCTGTCAACCAACTAACTGTCAAAAAGTCCCTCTGCCAACTAAACAACTCCTATTTATACTAATACCTCCTCAGATCCACTTAACTACGCTAATGTTAAGTGTCCACATCTAACCCATCTAACTCGTCGCTCACCTATAGTGGATCCGGAAGGTCGGACCAATTGATAGGTTTCCAATAGGGAAACCTAATCAAGAACACTCCACACACAAGCAACAGAGAAATACATAAGAGAAAAAGAAAAGTATCGTGTATTATTCACAAAGAATTGAATACGCAGCAGTGATACAAGAGGCTTAACCCTCCTCCACAGGTTTTAACCTGTCAACCAACTAACTGTCAAAAAGTCCCTCTGCCAACTAAACAACTCCTATTTATACTAATACCTGCTCAGCTCCACTTAACTGCGCTAATGTTAAGTGCCCACATCTAACCCATCTAACTCGCCCTCTTATTTCTCCTCTCGTATACAATTCACCCCTGTTTATCCTTAGGCCTATCAAGTTCACATCATAGTAAGAAAAACAGAGAGGCTGTATTACAACATTAATATTTATAGCCCCTACTTACTAATTTAATTCCAAAAGTTGCATTCCCATCATATCACCAAACATCAAGATGAAGAAAGTGCATTAGAAATTTAGGGTCAACCACATGAATCTTCATTAAACAAAATTGTATCAATTTCTAATATAGGTGACGTTAATCACCAACCTGTTACATTCATAAGTTTTAAAGCTTTTTATGAAGATCTCACATCAACTAGAGATAATACCCGTTTACATTATATAAGAGAGTGTAAAACTTACCTTACAAGCTGGTTTTGAAAGCATGAATTAGACTTAAACACACACACACACACACACACACACATATATATATATATATATATGTGAACATTGACAATCAAGATTTATATATTCAAATCATCTACAGAAAAATTTAGTCAAATATTATTTGAACTTTTACCAAGCACAAAAAAGAATCTAGTCCATCAATCTAAAGTCCAAAAAGTGAAGACAAAATCTAACTCATTTAAGACATTTCACCCATTTCTTGATCATCATCATCATTGAATAAACAAACACTCCATCCGAGATTTATATAAAGACAAATTAACAACTTAAAATAATTCCACATTATATGAAGATATGATAGGAGAATAGATAAAAACATTCCTAATAATACATAACAATCTAAATATCCATGATTATATGGGATATGTTTCTTATTTCTACAATTGTAATAGAAACTTATTCTAAAATTTTAACTTATAAAACGAATCACCCTCATTAACATTGTGTTAAAGCCGTATCAGAGCCCAAAAGAATTGTTGTTCTAAAACTAGGCATTTCAGCAGAGTGTTTGGTATTTGTCATACACTTGTCGATGTTTAATACATGTCAGACATAGGGACACACCATTGGCATGTCTGAGCTTCAAAGATTTCTAATAAATGACTATCATGCTAGTCATGCTAGTCAAGGTCTATGAAGCTTGGATACCGCTCCATTCTGCACTTCCCTGTTGTGCGTCCCTGCTTCAGAAGGGTTTGCGACACGAACACGCATACGACACCCTGTGTCTGACATGGTGCATCAGGTCAAACACAGTCAACTCTTAGGACACGCATATCGGAGTTTGAATCGCAATTAAATCATGTGATTTGCAATTCAACTCAGTTGCCAATTATTCTAGAATGTGAGTTTAGTAAATGAAATGAAAGATTAGTAAGCCAAGTGAGGCAAGTAGTAATAGAAATGAAGAAATCACACAAAAATATAGAGAAGAGACTGTGTGCAGAGGAGACCAAAATTGTGCAAAACCAGAGAGGCCATGAAGAAGATGAATAGTACGTCAACATACAGAGTGAAAATGTTTCAAGAGTCGATGCATAGTTAATATTATAATATGATAATATAATATTGCTTTTTAACTCCACAAGCACGGCTAGAAATGACACTTGCTTTTTCTCTCATTAAATGACATGATACCTGTTGAATGACTCCCACCTTAATTTTAATTTTGTTTAAATATTTCTTTTTCCTTTTTCTAAAATTGGAATCACAATTCTATGTTGTGAGACTACCAAATCATTAGTTCGCAGTGTTAGAATGTTTTTAGTTTATTTTATTTCCAATTAACTATTGTTTAAATTAATATATAGATACCTATCCATTATTACATTTTTATTTTACTTTTTTCCTTTTAAAACAAATTAGTTGCTGTTTAATAGTTTTTTTATTTCTTTTTGGAAACTATTGAAATTACGATTATTTTTTATATTTAAACTAGTATATAATTAGTTTTTCTATATGAAATTAGTTGATTAAGTTATTATTTGGTAATAATTAATTAAATTTCAAAATATGTTAAATATATCAATAAAGAACAATTTAGTTATAAACTCACAAATCAAAAGCATGCCTTTAACCCTAGGCTCCCCCTTTATTTATACTAAATAATTCTCTCCCAAGATATACGGAATAATATAAAATAATCCTATTTACTATAGGTATCTGATATGAATATATTTAGTCTTATTTACTATATTTAACTTATATCAAATATTGCCCTAAGATATGGTCTTGATTACTCTAATTAATTTCCCGCTGCGACATCTAGGAAACTTCCTTGCCGCTACCCATCTAGGAAACTTCCTTGCCGCCACCGTTCGGTCAGCTCGCAACCCGTCTTCTCCTGCTTGGACCGTTCGGTCCTCCTCTTCAGCTCGCCCCCTTTCTTTCGCCGTTCGGCCAGTTCGTCCCCCATCTTCTACCGCTCGGTCCCCTTCTCTTTCCCTCTTATACCTTCTCCTCTCATATACTTTCCAGCCCCTAACATATTGTGAGAGATGATAGGATGTAATCTTAATAATTAGATCCAAATCTACATTTTAAATTCAAGACTTCACTAAAAATATGATACACTCTCAATTCCAGCACCCGTTTCTCACTTAACAGTCCAAGTTTGAATCCCAAACTGCCCCAACTTCACCCTTTCCACAAAGACAGAATTACAACTGCTGCAGTTACACAGCAAATAAGGATAAATATTACACCATTGCAAATACAGAACATGTTCGGAGTATGATTTTGAATTTACTTTTCTAAGCTGCCATCCATGACAGCAGAGCCCTCATCCCAAAGATAAGTATAACTACTTAGGATATTAATTAATAGCAGTGCAGCAACGTTTCTTTTTGCAGTACTACAAATGACTTAGATGCAATCGAGCCACAGATTACATTTAATAAGGAATTTTATTTGGATCATATCTGCAGTGTAACTGCAAAGTTGCATTTTTTTTGTCCTTGCAAGAGAATGTCAAGTTGTGACAATCAGGATATTTTTCATATTTCTTTCGTGTATCCCTCATTTTCCTTTGTTTATAAGTGAAGATTAAATGTGTTGGAGATCTGGCGTCTTCTAGAGATGTGAATAAAATAGATTATGATAGGCCTAAAGATAAGAAGGGATGGATTGTATATGAAAGGAAGAATAAGAGAGTTAGTTAGAGGGGTTAATTGGGAAAGCGTAGGCACTTAACTGTCACACAGTTAAGTGGACTGGGGAGTTGATTGGTATAAATATAAGTTGTTTTGTTCTTGAATGTACTTTTGAACACTTACATGATTGGCGGGCTTTGTCCTGTGGAGGAGGGTTAAGCCTCTTGTATCTTGTTGCATACACCATTCTTTGTGAATAATACGATTCATTCACTTCTTTTCTCTGTTTTCCTCTGTTGAGAGTGTGAGGAGAGTGCTTGATTAGGTTTTCCTATTGAAAACCTATCAGATTATGAGGGGAAATTTTCACCTTAAAAGCCAATTTGTAGGATTAAGCTAAATCCACTTACAAAGAGAGTGTGTGTCACAATCAAACAATTCATGTAATCCTCTTTTATAGAGTTCAAGTAGCCCAACCAAAAAACGTTATAGAAACTTTTCAAAGGATATATGTTCTTGATATTTTAAATGAAACAAGGATGCTTGATTGTAAACATGTTGATACTTTTATGGACCCAAATGTTAAGCTTCAACCAAGTCAGGAAGAGCCAATTAGTTAGGAAATTATATCATCTCACAATGACTAGACTAGACATTGCCTCCCATGTTTGTGTTGTTAGGTTGTTAGTCAATTTTTAAATAAACCACATGATAGTTAGGAAAATTTCATGGTTCAAATCTTGATACACATAAAAAGATTACCTGGTAAAGGAATTGTTTATGTGGATAGAGGTCGAGATGCTAATGATAGAAGATCCACAAATGGCTATTTTGCACATGATCTCATGTAAAAGTAACAATTGAACTTGGTAGGTGTGTTGCATGGAGTGTGCTGTTAGCACTCATCATAGACAATTAGGGTCATATTAATGGTGAATAAGACATCGTCCCTTATTACCTTGAGTATGCTAACTGCCTACACTCATCATTGGATTTGATTCATTAAATTTCATATATATACGTATGCTTCCTCAAAACTAACATGACCAATTTTTAATTAATAATATACATACTAATGGGAATATGATACATGAATATCCGGGGGGGGGGGGGGGGGGGGGGGGGGGGGAGAGAAAATAAATCACAGCAGAATTATGATTATAGAAATGGAACTTGCCTCAGAATTATCAAGCTTGTTGAGGAAATAAGTATACGGAAGTTTAGGCCGATAGCGCCACCACCTCTTAGCTATCCATAGAGCCCTAGTATCCTGAGTGGGTGTCACCTTCTCTGCTACATCCTTCCGAAGACTCTGTTCAACCTCTTTCATGTCAAATTCAACTACATATTTGGCATTTAAGGAATCTAATTGTTCGGCAAAACGTTCTTTTCTAAGGATGTCTCTCCATTTATGAAGTCTTTCACGCCATGTTCCCTCAAATCGAACCTCACCTGCATGCAAAAACAGTGCAATAAATTATAAAGCATTCTGTTATTACAATTTTATTCCAATGCAGAAGATACAGTGAAATAAATTATAAGCAAGAATCAAATGAAACATCAAAGTAAGCAAAATTAATTCTCAAGTCATCGTAACTTCTCAATTCTCTTAAATAAACTAAAACTAATGACTAAAAAAAAGAAAGAACAAATTGAAGCAAAAAGTAAAATGGTAACAGAAACAAAATTCTACAAAGATAACCTGAAATGCCCAAGCCTTTTGTTAGTTCCTTCTTCTCTTCTTTGTTTAACCTTTCATCATCCTCTATAATTTGTTTTACACGCTCCTCTTGATCATCCTCCCATGCATCCTCTCCAACATAAGAAGTATCATGAACAAGTGTTCCATCAGGTCTTTCAATAAGCTTTTTCACTTTTAGGCCTTTTGGCATGGTCCTCTTCCACATACCCTTCTTAAATCTGCAATCAAATAAATGAACAAAAACTCTTTTAAACGGATTCAACACGCTAAACACTTCTGTTGCATGAAATAATTTCTTTGAGATGTTGAAACTGCGTCTATGGTATACACACCACAGTCCATCTTAAAAAAATATAACTAAAAAATGTAAAATAATTATAGGTGATTTCATTCTTGTATACATTATAAGACAGTCAAAATACATGCAAGTTGATTATTGGAGTTGACAAGTGATAGGTTTCTGTATATGAAACCTATCTAAACTCACACCCACACACACCAAACAAGAACACAGATAGCAAAAGAACAATTCTGTATTGATTTCCCCTTCAATCTGTACACACCCAAGGGAGCCCAATTCCCCCTCCACAGGATAACAGTCCTGTCTATACAAAGAATAAAACTATCTAAACACATCAGCTCAGAGCTTATTCCCACCCCCCAACTGTTATTACAGTTAAGCCTCTTAAACTCCTCTCAACTCCTCTCCAAACTCCTCTTTTTTCTCTCATATACCCTCCATATCCTATCATTACCCGCCACCCGATGATCAACCTTGTCCCAAAGGTTGAAGTTTGGAAAATGATCTCTGATGGTGACTAAATCTTCCCGGGTTGCTCCTTCTCTCCCCCCTTCCTGCCGTTCAATTAACACTTGTTGTGTAGTCTCCTCTCCCTGTAATTGCTGCCATCAGTCCAAAATTCTAAGAGGCCAGAATGTCAAGCCTTCAACTTGCAATTCTGCTGGCAATTCTTTCTCCACCTGTTTTGCTCCAATTGCTACCTTTTGCTAAAACACATGGAATATCGGGTGTATTCTGGATGTGTCCGACAACTGCAACTTAAAAGCTACCTCCCTCACCTGTTGTATTACTTTAAAAGGCCCAAATATCTTGCTGAGAGTTTGGGGTGCAATCTTGTGGGCATGGAAGACTGTCGATGGGGTCTAATCTTCAAATACACCCAATCATTGACCTTATTCGTTGCTGCTTTCCATTTTCGATTAGTATACTTGGCCATCAAGTCTTGAGCCCTAGCTAAATGGAACCTGAGTTGTTTAAGCGCTTCATCTCTGGTTTATAACTCTTGGGCTACTGCTTCTACAGCCGCCACTCCTGGTATGAAACGAGTGAGGGTAGGAGGTGCTCTTTCATACACTATCTCAAACAGGCTACAGTTAGCCGCCCCCCGATAACTGGTATTATACCAGTATTCCGTCCAAGGAAGAACTGAACTCGAACTCCTCGGTTGCTCTGAGCAAAAACACCTGAGATATCCCTCCAAAATTTTGTTCAGAACCTTTGTCTGGCCATCACACTCTGGATGATAAGAAATGCTCATTTGCAACTGCGTCCCCTGCAACCTGAACAATTCCTTCTAGAATAAACTCATAAATAAGGGGTCACGGTCGCTGGCTATCGAAACTGGCACCCCATGCAGCTGTACCACCTCCCTAGCAAATACCTCTGCTATTGTCCAGCCTGTATAAGGATGTTTTAAAGGAATAAAGTGTTCGTACTTGCTTAAACGATCAAGGACTGAGCCACCTTGCAGTAGGTCCTATAGACACCCGAATGTCTTCCTCTGTTAGTCGTGTGAAACTCAACTATAAGCTTGGGAATCCAAGCTGATTGGGCTGACAGCACCAGCCTCCCTTTATAATGAAGTCTATCATTTTCTAACGTAAATGCAGGGTGCGAATTGGGGTCTATTTTGATGTCTACCATCACATTTACGAGTGTCTCATCTTCCTCAACTTCTCTCAAGACCTCCTGGAAATCTTGCCAATAGGGTCGCGCTACCACCCTCATTTCCTTCACCCCAGCTTTGTACATAATCTCAAAGTCATACCCCAAAAGCTTGGCTATCCAGTTTTGACATGTTGATGATGATTATGTCAATGATTATGTGGGTGGTATTAATGGACGTAATTCCATTATCCTCGTAAAAAAGATACATGGTGGTGCCTTGTGTTATTGTTGGTGTGTTAAATATAGTGAAAAATTATATATGGAATTAATCCCTTGTGTTAAATACACACATAGGGTTCTCTATTTATAATAGAACAAATATAGACTAAGCCCAAAATACAAATAATATATAAGTGAGGTGCAAACCTCACCTTACAAGCCGATTTTGTGGGGTTGAGTTAGGCTTAAACCCACTTTCTAATAGTATGAATGGTCAGAGTTATGCTAGAGGTTTATCCTAACACTCTTAATAACCCCAACTCAAGTAGAGATAGATGGCTATGTCGTGGAGAGTAGCAGGAGGTCTTAGCCTGAGGGGCCTTTCTCCATTTGGAAAAAGGAAGTTTGAGGACTAACCTTGTGTGTGGTAAGGGTGAAACCCAATTGCAAGGGTTCTGCAGAGTAGTAAAGGCCACCACAAGTGTAGGGAACCACCATCGCTCGACATTCATACTATATTCAGATGAGTCAAGTCAAATGTTGTGATAGGATTATGATGTATGTTTATTATGTGTGTAATATAATGTATAATGGAATGTTTATTGTATTATGATGAACTGTTTTACCACTAGCTTACCATTACTTTTATGTTGTCTGTTGTGTATTGTTTTCTCTTTGCGATGATCACCTTAATGGTGTGACCTTAGGGAGACAGTGATACACAAGGGTCTAGCACTATGACCCACATAGGACCTATCACAAGAGGAATGGCCAAAAAGCTTCAAGAAGAGTATTCTCCAAAAGGTCAAGTACTCTTTGCTATCTTTGGATGGGAAATTGGAGATCAAGGAGATACTACAAAATTGCCAAAGCATGGAGAAGGGTAAGAGGGTCATTGCTACAAAAGGGGAGGTGTTCTTATCAAGATATGGGGCTTCATTAGAAACTCTCCCTTACATTCAGATTTGTGTTTTTCACGTGCTTGAATAAGCCTTTCTAGAAGGCCATCACCTTTTCCACATGGGTGAATACGTGTCATTTGATCCATCATTTACGGATCACATTTTCTTTGCTTAGCTTCATGAATGCTTTTATAAATTCATGAAGGCATCACTTGTAAAACACTTTGGATTATATGAGAAATTTCTTCATTCTGAAATTAATCTCTGCCAAGCAAATGCTTACCAAAGTCACCTTCTCCATCAACTCTCTCCCACCTCTTAGCTTTCTTCCAACAATGGAGGCTGCCTGAAGCTAGGACCACCTCATTCCTTCTCTGCCGCAACAAACATCCACTCCAACTCCATCAAGTTCCGCTGCCAACTGCTGGAATCTCTTCCTCTTCGAATTTTGTCTTCAACCAAGCAATGGAGAGGCTTATCAGACAGCCTTTTCAGTTATTTCAATAAGAAGTGAGGGTGAAGCAATTGAGAAGCCAGATGATTCTACAGGTGTAGATCTTGTCTTTCATATGTAATATTTCATTCTAGTAGTAATTTACTATTAAAAATGAGATGTTACTGTTGAAGTATAATGTTTATTTTATTATTAATATTTATGTTAGGAGTTTTGTTAAGGGCTTCCCGCCCTTTTATTTCTTAGAACTACTGTGTTCTATATAAACAGTAGTAAGTTGTATCACTTGAATTATCATAAAATAAAGTCTTTTCATTTTCTCTCAACTTCAAGTTGGTATCAAGAGCCAGACTCTTTGTCTTCTTCCTCTATCGTCGGCGACATCATCTCCCTGTCATTTCCGCCGTTCGTCCGCCGTCCGCCGCCGCCGCCGCCGCCGTCGTCCGCCGTCGCCGCCGCCGTCCGCCGTCGCTTTCTCCGGCGAAGTCAAGGGTTAGGTGCGCCTTGAGAAGCGCAACCCAACCCTGGTGGTCCCGTCTTCTGGAACCTCCGCACCAGCCGTCACGCGCCGCTTCTTTCCGGCCAGCCTCGGGCGCGTGTTCTGCACGCGCCGCCTTCCCGTGATCGGAGCTTCACCGCGTCGCCGCAGAACGTCTCGCCGGAGCTTCTGGAGTGTGTTTTGGTTCCTGTTTCTCTGTTTCGTTGGCTTGGGCTCATACCTAGGGTTTTCTCCTTACGTATTTTGAAACCCTAGGTCCTATTTCTTCTCTCAGTTTTAAAAATGGCTTCTTCTATTGGAAGTAATTCCTCCTTATCTGCTACCCCTATCATTACATCTGCAAAACTGAATTGGAAAAATTATTTATCATGGTCCTCTGCTGTGGAGTTGTGGTTTCTTGGTCAAGGACACCATGATCACCTTGAACAAGATATTTCTATGGTCCCAGAAGAAGAAAAATCTCAGTGGCAGAAATTAGACTTTCAATTATGTGCTGTTTTGTGGCAATCAGTTGAGCAAGAGGTTTTAGATATCTTGAGACCCTATAAGACATGCTCCTCTTTTTGGAAAATGGCCCAAGATATTTTTGCTAATGATGTACAACGTCTTTTTGATGCAACCCAAAGAGCAACTTCTCTCAAACAAGTTAACCATGATATGGTTTCTCATGTTGCAAAAGCTCGGGCTGCGGTAGAAGAGTTAAAGAACTTCTTTGTAGCTGACTCATTAGAAAATCTCAACAAAAAGCTTGACAAGTTCTACATGGTCCTAATTTTGAAAAGTTTGCACTCTGATTTTGATCATGTACGTGATCAAGTTTTAGCTGGTGATCAAATCCCGTCGATGGATGGCTTAGTTACTCGACTCCTTCGGGTACCTACATTGGTAAAGGAAGAGAATTTAAGTGATGTTATTGAAACATCAGCCATGGTGACACCGCGAGGAAGAGGAGGAGGTAGGAGCAATCGAGGAGGACGTGGTGGACGAAGTGGACGTCCTCAATGCTCATATTGTAAGAGAATGGGTCATACCCAAGATAAATGTTATTCCTTGCATGGCTTTCCAGACAAAGCTGCTCATGTGTCTAAATCTGATAATTCAGAATCTAAAATTTCTGATGAAGAGTACCAAGAGTTTTTGAGGTACAAGTCTGGAAAATCTTCTAATCTTGGTCAATCCTCCTCAATGCCAAATGTGTCAACTGCCTGCATCTCTCAATCTGTGGAAGGTCATAGTCCATGGATTCTTGACTCAGGTGCCTCAGATCATATCTCTGGTAACATCCCTTCATTTTCTTCCATGTCCTCTCCGAAAACTCCTCATTTTGTTACTGTTGCCAATGGATCCAAAGTTGCATCTCAGGGAATTGGCACAGTTTCCCTATCTCCTTCACTAAAATTGAATTCTGTTTTGTATATTCCTCATTGTCCTTACAATTTAATCTCTTTGAGTCGTTTGACTCGTTCCTTAAATTGTTTTGTAACCTTTTTTGCTAATTCCTTTGTTATACAGGAACATGGTACGGGTCGTCTGATTGGAGAAGGACATGAGTCACGAGGACTTTATTACTTGAAACCTAACTCCTCAGTTTCCTGTTTTGCAACTTCATCCCCAAAACTTTTGCATGATCGATTGGGCCACCCAAGCTTATCCAAGTTGAAGATGATGGTTCCAAGTCTCAAACACATTCAAGTCTTAGATTGTGAGTCTTGTCAGTTAGGAAAACATGTTAGATCTTCCTATCCTAAGAAGTCTGAGTCGCGTTGTAATTTTGCATTTTCAACTATTCACTCTGATATTTGGGGACCAAGTCGTGTTACTTCTTTTGGTTTTAATTATTTTGTAACTTTCATTGATGAATTTTCTCGATGTACTTGGGTTTATTTAATGAAAGAGAGATCTGAACTTTTTGCAATATTTGTGTCCTTTTTTAATGAAATTAAGAACCAATTTGGGAAGACAATTAAAATCCTCAGAAGTGATAATGCTAAGGAATACTTTTCTACAGCATTTTCTTCATTCTTATCTTCCCAAGGAATTTTACATCAGTCAACATGTCCCCACACTCCACAACAAAATGGCATTGCAGAGAGAAAGAATAGACATCTCATTGAAACTGCACGCTCCCTGATGTTGAATACTAATGTTCCTGTTCATCATTGGGGTGATGCAGTCCTTACTGCCTGTTTTTTGATCAATAGAATGCCTTCTTCCTCTCTTGAGAATAAAGTCCCTCACTCTGTCATTTTTCCAAATGACCCTCTTTTCCACGTCTCTCCTCGTATATTTGGGTGTACTTGTTTTGTTCATAATGTGTCTCCAGGTCTTGATAAACTCTCTGCAAAAGCTATTAAGTGTGTCTTTCTGGGATACTCTCGCCTTCAGAAAGGATATAAATGTTATTCTCCTTTAACCAAGAGGTATTATATGTCTGCTGATGTCACATTCTTTGAAGATACCCCTTTTTTCTTGTCCTCCATGGAGGATCGTTCATTTGTTCAACAAATGCTTCCTCTACCCTCATGTGATCCCTTGGTTACTCCTGCTTCTTTACCTCAAACTCAAACTACAAATGATATTGTTCCTCCTCCTCTTCTCACATATCAGCGTCGAACACAATCTCAAACTCCAAACATTGAAGATCCTCAAGACTCAGATCCTCCTCCATCAGATTCCCAAACCATGGATCCTTCATCCTCTTCACCCTCTCTTGACTCAGATAATAATTGGCCTATTGCCCTCCGAAAAGGTATTCGCTCTACTCGTAATCCTTATCCTGTTTATAATTTTTTGAGTTATCACCGTTTGTCTCCTCCATATTTCTCCTTTGTTTCTTCCTTATCTTCCATTCAGGTTCCTAATAATGTTCATGAGGCACTTGGTCATCCTGGATGGCGACAAGCCATGATTGATGAAATGCAGGCACTTGAACACAATGGCACTTGGGACCTTGTTCCTCTTCCTCCTGGTAAGAAGCCTGTTGGTTGTAGATGGGTCTATGCTATTAAGGTGGGTCCTAATGGTGCAATCGATCGTCTCAAAGCTCGTTTGGTAGCTAAGGGATATACTCAAGTCTATGGCCTCGACTACTGTGATACCTTTTCTCCTGTGGCTAAAACCAGTACTGTTCGTATTTTGCTTGCTATGGCTGCCATTCGTCATTGGCCCCTTTACCAGTTGGACATTAAAAATGCTTTTCTTCATGGTGATCTAGAAGAAGAGATATACATGGAGCAACCTCCTGGGTTTGTTGCTCAGGGGGAGTCTGGGTTAGTCTGCAAATTACAACGTTCCCTCTATGGCTTGAAGCAATCACCTCGAGCTTGGTTTGGTAAATTTAGTCGGGTCGTGCAGAATTTTGGATTGAAACGATGTGAGGCGGATCATTCAGTATTTTATACTCACTCTTCTCCTGATAAATGTGTTTATCTTATGGTCTATGTTGATGATATTGTCATTACAGGAAATGATGTCACTAGAATTGCTCAATTAAAGAATCATTTGTTCAACCACTTTCAAACCAAAGATTTGGGTCGGCTAAAATATTTCCTTGGTATTGAAGTGGCACAATCAAAGGAAGGTGTCATCATTTCACAAAGAAAATATGCTCTTGATATTTTGGAGGAAACAGGCATGACAAATTGCAAGCCCATTGATAGTCCTATGGACTCAAATCAAAAGTTAATGAAAGACAAAGGTGAACTTTTCTCAGACCCAGAGAGATATAGAAGGCTTGTTGGAAAACTCATCTATCTTACCATAACAAGACCTGATCTTTCTTATCCAGTGGGAGTTGTGAGTCAATTTATGCAAAATCCGCATGTTGATCATTGGAATGCAGTGATTCGCATTCTTAGATATGTAAAAGGGAACCCAGGACAGGGATTGTTGTATGAAGACAAGGGAAGCACTCGAGTTGAGGGATATTGTGATGCAGATTGGGCTGGTTGTCCAATTGACAGAAGATCTACCACAGGATATTGTGTTTTACTTGGAGGAAACCTTATATCTTGGAAAAGTAAGAAACAAAGTGTTGTTGCTCGATCTAGTGCTGAAGCTGAGTATCGATCTATGGCTTTAACTACATGTGAACTTGTGTGGATTAGACAACTCCTTCAAGAGTTGAAATTTTGTGAAAATGAGCAGATGAAGTTATACTGTGACAATCAAGCCGCTCTTCACATTGCCTCCAATCCAGTGTTTCATAAAATAAAGTCTTTTCATTTTCTCTCAACTTCAAGTGTTACAAGATGTAAAACATTCAATTATTCAATTGGATCCTCTCTCTTTTCTTAGTCTATTACGAGAACAATAAGCTTTGAAGCCTATACAAAGCTGGTACTCTTGGTTTTGTGTGTCAAATAATATACAATATCAATTTCAAGTTTACATTCTTCTCTCATGTTATTTTCTAATATGGCATCAAGAGTCTCAAATTGATCTACAATGGTCAATCCAAGCTCCCACCCATCTGCTTCCCAGTTTTTCCCAAATTTTGTAGCTGAAAATTTGGATGATTCCAATTATCTTCACTAGAAACAAGTTGAGCTTGTTATTAAGTCTCATCACCTTTATAGAATTGTATATGTTTTTAATGTATTTTGTGTCTAATGCAGATCACACAGTATGTATTTATACTCTTTTGCATAATCATTATAATGAAAACACCTAATAATAAGGAATTAATCATCCTAATTTCCTAGATTGTCATCGTTAATTTCCTATAAATCCATAATAGCTTATTATATTCTAACACTCTCCCACAAGTCAGAACATATGTCATAGGCACCAAGCTTGTTACAAATGTACTCTATCTGAGGGCCTCTAAGAAACTTGGTGAATATGTCAGCCAGTTAGTTGTTAGAGTTGACAAAATCATTAGTGATTTCTTAAGTAGTGATTTCTTAAGAGAACACCTTTTCTCTAACAAAGTGACAATCAATTTCAATGTGTTGGGTTCTTTTATGGAAGACCAAGTTTGATGTAATGTGAAGTGCAGCTTGATTGTCACAAATAAGCTTTGTTTCATGGATGTCCCTTATTTTTAGCTGTAGTAATAGTTGCCTAAGCCACATAAGCTCACAAGTGGCTACTGTCATAGCACAATATTATGCTTCGGCACTAGATCTGGCAACTATATTTTGCTTCTTGCTTCTCCATAAGATAAGGTTTCCTCCGATAAGAACACAGTACTCAGAAGTAGATCTTCTATCTGATGATGATCCTGCCCAATCCGCATCATAGTAACAAGTGATCTTAGCACTGCCTTTGTCTTCATACAATAATCCTCGTCCTGAAACATTTTTTATGTATTTGAAGAATACATGTCGCAGCATCCACATGGCTATCACAAGGAGCATTTAGAAATTGGCTTACCACACTAACTGCGAAAAGTGATGTCAGGTATAGTGATGGTGTGATAGTTGAATCTGCCTACCACATGAAGATATCTTTTTGGTCTTTCAATGGCTTTCCCAGACCCATAAGAAGCTTGATATCGAGATTCATAGGACTATCACAAGGACGACAACCAAGCATAGCAATTTCAGTAAGAAAGTCCAAGGCACACTTACATTGATTAATGAAAATTCTAGAAGCAAATTGAGCAACTTCAATGCCTAAGAAATATTTTTGAGGGCCCAAATCTTTAGTATGAAATAGCTGTGAAAGGTGGTCTTTGAGTTATCGAATTTCAGTCTTATCATCACCCCCTGTGACAATGTCATCAACATAAGCAAGGTAAATGCACTTTCCAGAAGAGGAATGAAAAGATAAGACAAAATGATCAGTCTCACACCTAGTCATGCCAACCTGAATCAAGACAAAACTGAAATGACCAAACCAAGCCCGAGGAGATTACTTCAAACCATAGAGAGACCGTTGAAGCTTACAAACAAGATGACAATCGTCGGGAGCAAGACAACCAGGGGATTGATCCATATAAACTTCCTCCTACAATTCACCGTGTAAGATGCATTTTTAATATCTAGTTGATGAAGAGGCCAATAACGAATATAGCAACCATAGCCAGAAAGGGACAAAAGAAGTTATTTTGGCCATAGAGGAAAAGGTGTCCCCATAATCTAGAACAAAAATTTGTGTATATCTATTGGCAACTAAGCGAGGTTTTAACCGACATCATGTCTAATTTGCATTGTATAATCGCAGTTGAAGATATCTTTTTGGTCTTTCAATGGCTTCCCCAGACCCATAAGAAGCTTATCGAGATTCATAGGACTATCACAAGGAAGACAACCAAGCATAGCAATTTCAGTAAGAAAGTCCAGGGCACACTTACATTGATTAATGAAAATTCTAGAAGCAGATTAAGCAACTTCAATGCCTAAGAAATATTTTTGAGGGCCCAAATCTTTAGTATGAAATAGCTGTGAAAGGTGGTCTTTGAGTTGTCGAGTTTCAGTCTCATCATCACCCCTTGTGACAATGTCATCAACATAAGCAAGGTAAATGCACTTTCCTAAAGAGGAATGAAAGGAGAAGACAGAATGATCAGCCTCACACCTAGTCATGCCAACCTGAATCAAGACAAAACTGAAATGACCAAACCAAGCCCGAGGAGATTACTTCAAACCATAGAGAGACTGTTGAAGCTTACAAACAAGATGAGTATCGTCGGGAGCAAGACAACCAGGGGATTGATCCATATAAACTTCTTCCTACAATTCACCATGTCAGAATGCATTTTGAATATCTAGTTGATGAAGAGGCCAATGACGAATATAGCAACCATAGCCAGAAAGAGACAAAAGAAGTTATTTTGGCCATAGAGGAATAAGTGTCCCCATAATCTAGACCAAAAATCTGTGTATATCTTTTGGCAACTAAGCGAGGTTTTAACCGATCAATATGACCATCATGTCTAATTTGCACTATATAATCGCACTACAAGAGTTGTCAATCCCGCTTATGAAGAATGGGAAGTTCAAGATCAGATCTTGCTTTCTTGGCAATAATCGACTCTCCCCAAGTCAATTTTGTCACGCATTCTTCATGTTGTTCATTTGTATCAAGCATGGGAACAGATACACAACCACTTCTTCACTCCGTAAGAGGCTCATGCGAGGTAGCTTCGTACTAATCTCCAAGAAGATTCTCTTGAAAATAAGACGATACATGAATTATTGGGGCACATCAATTCCATGTTGATGAACTTGGCATTGGATGTCCTATTAAACTAGATGAATAAAGTGATGCAATTCTTGAAAAGCTGTCCTCAGAAAAGTCCCACTCATCTCAATCATCGAAAGTAAATGTGTTATAGATTATGCGATTGCAAGCATTGCAGGTCACAATGTTGGTAGCAAATGATGTGGTTTTAGATTCATCCAATTTCGCACCGTCAAATTTTAATTTCAAATAAAATATGCAACATTACAGCCGATGCAATCACTACAGTTGTGCTGCAGATTATTTTATGTGAATAGATCACTCCATAACAAGGTTGTCATATCAAAATTCAAAGATAATGAAAAATAACTTCAAATATATGATGTACATGATACATAGAATTTAATATCATAATTTAAACTACAAGATAATAAAAAAAAACATTAACTATAAGTCTCATGAAGCAATTTTTCATTTAACAAATTAAGCTTGTATGAGTTTTGGATTTCTTTCATGACACTGGTGAAAGAAAAGTTAAAATAGAAAAGAAAGAAAAACATGTGATTTGATCAATGATACCAAATTGCATATAGAGAGCTCTTAGTTCAGCATGCCAGTGAATAATGAGCTTCAACTGTCATCATTGTCTAGTTTTAGTGAATTTAAAGTCAACATTATAGCAGGATAAGAACTTATTTCATTTGATTGATTAAAAATATTATATTAGTATGAAACTGGTGAAAGAAATAATATACCTTCACAACAAATAAAATTTGAGAAGTCGGCAATTATACTTCTATGACAATAAGAATTAGATAAACCAAAAGTATATTAAACAAGAGCATGTGTACCAAAAGAATGTGATAATAAAGGAGGATTGACTTACCTTCTGATGTTAGTAAGGGATGGTTCAGGAATTAACACTTCCATGTAAGCTTCTGCTAATTCTTTTTTCTGCCGATTTAGGAAAGGTGTTTGAACAGCAACATATGCTCCTCTACAAGCAAATGTGACAACAAAAATATAAAGAACAAATGTGCCAATTCGCAAAGGTTCCCAGTCTTTGATGTTCTGTAACAAGAAAGCAACATTGTTTTAGTTAATTTATATTAAAAAGAAAGCAATACAGAATAATAACAAATATAAGTAAAGCCCCTTTTTTATGGATCAAGCAGTCAGTTTTACCTTGTTTGTCCAAAAGTGTTGATAGTATATTTCTTTCAATCAAAATGCTTAGCTAGATAAAAATGTTCCAGGAAAAAAAGAAAAAGAGTTAAATATGTTTTTAGTCCCTAAACTTGGACACAAAATTAGAATTTGTCCATGCCTCAAAATTTAATACATTTTGGTAGACAAAATTTAAAAATGAATTAATAGTTCTTTTAACCCAATGGCGATAATTTTTTAATGTATTAAACAATGTTTTACGCTGACATTTAAGCTAAAACATGTCAAATGGTATAAACAACTCAAATGTCAACTTGAAATATCATTTGACACATCAAAAAAATGTAATCCAATTGGACTAGGAGGACTATATATATTCATTTTTAAAGTTTGAGTATCAAATTTTGAGACGGAGACAAAATCCAATTTCGCATTCAAGTTTAAAAACTAAAAACATATTTAATTTAAAAAAAAATACATTAAAGCTGCAATAGTAGTTAACCCAACACTATCTATTAAACAAAATGCAATATTGAAAAACAAAGCAATATTAAAATACCAGCATAAGAGAACAAAAGCAACACATACGAAAAATATGCACAATTCTATCCTGTTGCATACACTATGTAAAGGAAAAGAAATGCCTCCAAAATGCAGACACCGCCACAAAATTTTGACCCAGTCACTCTCAAGTTGTAGTTGAATGTGAAATTAAAAATTTCTCCCCCTCAATCTATCTAGTTTGAGGAAACATTTTCCATTTTTGCTTATAAATGATTTGGTAACAAGAGTTTTTGGAATAATTGTCAAGACCAAAATGACAGCATTTATTAAATGCTGGGTATAAGACTGAAATTTTTTGGAAATATGACGTACAAAAGCTTTATTAACTCTAAATTATAATTACAAAATTGTCACATTATTTTCACAATCCTATTTTCAAAGGACTGAGCAAAAACAGCCAAAAGTAAATTTTTTTTATAACTACTAATGATGAGGAAAAAAAATGAAATGGACTATTCAAGATGGAAATCAATATTCACCCACACTCAATACATTGTTTGGTTCGAGAAAAGTTTTCAATGTTCCCTTGCAATTTAAAAAATGTCTATGTTATCTCTGTTTCTTCACTTTGACTCTTACTCCAAAGGCTTGTTCACCTATACCAGAAAGTAAAATCATACAACACCACTGCAACATTCCCACACTTAACAAAAGCAAAAACACAAATTTAACAACATAAAAAAACATGAAATTAGAAACACAGTCCCAATACAGCAATGAACAAGTCACCTTCCAATGTCCTCACCGATTTCAATAGACAAATTGAGACTCCCACTGAGTCCCAAAATCGATATTTTCTTCGATCATTAATGAAAACCAAAAATTAAAATCATAAAACATCATGGCGTCATTGAAAAGCCTTGAATTTGAGGACAAAGGCAACCTCCCAAAACGACAAAAAGAACAAACAACTCTGAATTCCTTCCTGCTTTATTCATGTCATACCGAGACTTACATACTGTGCTAGGCTCACAATACAAACCATTGTGTGCCATATTACGTGGAAACAGAATAACAGAACTGGTAAAGAAAACAGAAAGGTAAAGAGAACCAATGCCAACAACCCACAGCAATGTCATGATGAAAACAGAAAATATATTCCCTGTATACAATTGGTTTATCTTCAATCCTTTTGGGCCGAGTCTTATTTCCAGTAACCAAGTCCGCTACTGCGTCAGTACCCACAGTAGTTTTGCTATCATCATCAAATGCGGAAATCAATTTCTGCTCTCAGTCAACAGTCAACACTCTCTTTGGTTGTAACCAAAAGTTTTCCATTTTTACTCACTCTGATTCCTATCTCCAAATGCGTCCCCAATAAAAGAACAAATCACTAATTCAACATCCACAAATCACTAATACTCACAGGTCACAACCCAAAAAATACAAAAAAACGGCAATTGAAAGCATTACCTTCCAGCGTTCCCACCGGTTCCAATCGACAAACTGAGACACCCACTGAGTCCCAAACCTTCGCAATTCATCTCCGCTCATAACCTCGCCTACGTTCTTCACGCTGCTGTTCTGGAAGTCAAGACCCGTCTCTTTCTTCACCATTTCCCCAAAGTTGATCCAGAACCGCTGCGACCCACGCCGCAGCGACTGCGACCACGACGCCCCATCGGGCTCCGCGGTGGCCGAAACTCGAAACCGAAGCTTTCTGCGGGGACGCGGTGCGCTTAGCGTGAAAACGTTGGGGTTTGGAAAGAGTTGTGGTGATGAGAAACAGTGAAGAGGATTGGGAGTGTGCGTAATGGAGAGTTCCATTGCTAGCTTCTGCGGTTCATTTTGGGATTTGGGGGTTTATGGGGTTTATCCACATGCTCGCGTTTCATTTTCGCATTTCAAGTATCTATACTATCATATGTGTAAAATTATACAGAGAGACGTTGATTTTGGTGTACATATTTATTTTTTTTATTTTATCTCTAAATATTTATTTTAAGTGGTTTTATTTTTAAAATTTGATCGTCTTTCTCTGATTTGATCGTTTTTAATTTAATTATTTTTAAAATTAAAATATTTTTTTAAAATAAAACTACTACAAAATAAATAAAAATTATTTATATTTATTTTTACATTTATTAAGGATAATAATTTCATTACTCTTTACTATCATAAAAATAGAGAATGCAAGTATGTTTTACCTGATATAATTAAAAAAAAAATCACCTTTTTTGTCTGGCCTCAACTCTACTCTCTCGTTTAAAGTTAGATAGAGAAATAGTAATGCAAACATTGGAAGCTAAGATATGAAAAATAGAACAATAATAATTAGGGATCACAAGGTGTGTGTTTTACATTTTGCATTCTATATTTTGAAGTAAAAATTGAATTTTTCTTATTTTAATGGTGTGACATTTTCATTCCCATTATCCCATCATCACTACAAATACTATATTATTTAATGTTTTAAATATTATTTAAATACTTTTTTATAGAAAATAAAAATTTATACAAAATAACACGATATTGAAGATTTAATGTCAAAATATAATGGTATAAATTTTAACCAAAAGAACACTATACCATTGAAAATTTAAGGCTTAATATATCTTTTGGTCCCTCGAAAGAGAGAGAATGTTCAAAGTAGTCCTAACTTTTTTAAAAAGTTGGAAATTATCTCAAGTTGTGAAAAGACGGGTCAAATTAATCCTTTTTACTTACGGCATCAAAAATGTAATGGTGCAACTGCTCCCCTGGGCAAAACATAATAACGTGTCCAATTTATGTCATTGCGTGGGAGTGTGAGGTTAAATGACGTGTAAAATTTAAATTTAAAAAAAAAATATTTTGACAGAGGGTAGGGGTTGCTTGCTCTGCGTTGAAGAAGATGCAGATGTTGATGGCGCGATGAAGACTGACGATGAAGGGTTTGCTTGCAGGTTCGAAGAGTTTGATGCGCTAATGGTGAATCTTGGCTAGGTGATTTTCGCGAGAGGGTTGGGCGTTTTTTATTTGTGATGAACTCGTGACTAGGTTTCCTAATTTGGGATTTCCTATCTTGCGATTAGTGTTCATCTGGAATTTGATTTTCGCATGTTTTCGCGGGTTCTCGCAAATCATTCAATTTTTGCAATGTTGGGTTTTATCTTCATTTCAAGTGCCTAAAATTGAGAAGATTTTGGTTAACTGTGGTATTGGAGACGCTGCACAAATTTCCAAGGGTTTGGACGTGGCAATAAGTGATCTAGCAATGATCACAGGGCAGAGACTCGTGAAGACTCGGGCTAGGGCTTCTCTTGCCACATTTAAGATCAGGGAAGGTCAACCGCTTGGGATTGTTGTGACACTAAGAGGAAACTTGAGCATGTTGTAGCATTCGATTTATATTGTCTTATGAATACAGTTGATTGTCATGTGATGGTTTAATGAATTTGTTGACTCGTTTTACCACAACTCTAGATGATGGTGGTCTTTTGGTTTCACTGTAGTGCACATGGAGGAGGAAAATGTGATCTGGTTGTTAGGAAGAAGCTGGTAGCCTTAGCGGTGGTTTGAGGTGTTAACGGCGGCGATTTATGGCTCTAACGTTTTTGGAGGTGGAAGATGAAGCTGATGTGACAAAGGGAGAGAAAAGTTTGATTACTTATGTGCTTGATACTTGATTGCTTGATATTGTTGTTATAAAGTAAATCTTGTCTGGATTGTTTCTATAGACTATAGTTTGCTTTGATATATTGATAAAATCATTTAATCACTTGCTCTGATACAGTTTGCTTATATGAGCTCTGATATAGATTGATTATATGATTGATTTTATGTGTTGTTGTGTACAAACATGGTTGTTTATTAATCATGGTTATGCATCATCAAAAAAGGGGGAGATTGTTGAGATTTTTGATAAGGGAAGCACTGGTTTAATGCAAGTCAACTGAATTAAATGCTTGTGAACTATAACGACTACATTTTGATTCTTTGGTCAAGCATTTAATGCAAGTCAACTGAATCAAATGTGTAATCCATTTGGTTGGTCTGACTGCTACTAATTGTTTTAACTGTCATAATTGTCTGGTTACAGTCGACTGTATTAGTAGTGAAGTTGACTACAGGAGCGTCTGTTTTATAGAAAACTATAAATAGACGTGATTCTGTTTCTCACAGAGACTTTGGTTATTCTAACAATTTCATTCTATTGTTTTAGATTGCGATCTCTGTGAAAACGCTCCAAGAACTCATCAAGAAGATTGTGGAGATCTTTCTTGGATAGTTGCTTGAAGAGTGTTAAGACCTTGGCAAGTGTACCAGATCGTTATCAAGTATAAAATGGGTAAGTCCAAGTATCGTTTCCCAAAGGACTCTTAGGCCTTAACTTTTGTATAAACCAATCGCTTAAGACTTGAGAAGTAATTAATTTTAGTTTTTAAATGCAAAAGTAAACATGCAAATGCAGTGATTCAATTGGCTAAAAGAAACTATGGATGAATGGAGTTATTGGGGTTTACAATTTCATCTTATCCACCCTCATATATCTACTCTTCTTTTTTAATTTGCTTATTTATCATATTGTCATGCAAACTTTCTTGGTCTACCCTTAACCCAATCCCTTGGTGAAAAGAGCCTATTAGTAATTATCGGCTTGTTATCTCTAGCCTCCCCTAGTAATTAATAATGCATGATAAACGGAAGCAAAATACAATTGATCGTCCTACCCCTGTCCCTAGGTGGTATTGCTTAATCAAGGAATTCCCCCCAGTTCATGACATTATCGTACGTTCCCGTATCAATAAAGACAAACAACATTTACCGAATGAGTTAAACGATAAAAGCATTAAATACAAGTAAGGAACCCAACAATTGATAAATCAAGCATATGCAAGCATATAAAATAAATAAGAATTTGGATATATGAGAGTTTCAAAAGATTACATTGTTCCAACAACCTAGGGTTTAGTTCACCATAATCATGGTGAAACTAGATGAAATATAATGGAAGAATGGAAAAGCAAACCCTAGATTTGATAAAGTGGAGCCAAAGCATCCAAGAAATCTCCTCCAAGGTGTGTAGAGCTGCTGTGGACGTTTCTCTCTGCCAAAAGAATGAGTTTCAATTCGCACTGGCGCTATATATAGGCCAAAAAGATAACAGAATCGAGCAAAATAAAACTGACAACCGCTCAGCCCCTAATTTGGCCGCTCAGTGGTTTCCCTCTAATCGCAGGACTGCTCAGCGTCCAAAACTGCCTCTCAGCGCTGTGGTCAACATTCTGGTCAACTAGTTGACTTTCCTTGTTAACTGGTTGACTTTTATAGTTGACTGGTTTACTTTTCTGGATTCTGGTTGATTTTTCTGTACCGCAACAATTTGAAACTTCAACCTTTCTTTCAATTCATTCCAAAAACCTACAAAATCAAGGGAAACCAAGCATAAAACCAAGGAAAGAAACTTTGACTCTCTTATTCTCTAACTTAATAAAAATGCATGATTAAGTATGATGTGATTTAATATCAAAATTAAGTATGAAAATAACTGTTTTTCAACCATTATCAAAGAGCAAGGTTGTGCTGAAAGAAAAGCTTGATCAGACTGAACAATTGAGGTGTACTGGAAAATTGATCATCCACTTCTCTCAATCTTGTGAAGATTGTGTCTACCATGTTGTGATTACAGGAAGAGGACGTGTTGCGTTCTGGAAACTTTGAGGATTGTTAAAAGTTGACAAAGACTGCAGGAGAGGAGATACCTAGCTGCTTTCTTTGGGTGTTATATGCCTATATTTTGGTTAGAAGGTTAGAGAGGTGTTTTATATTTTGACGTGGAGGTCTCTATAGACACCTTGTTGTAAAAACCTTGACCATTATAATGCATTTGCTTCCAGTTACAGGAAGGACACTGGATGTAGGCCGTTTGGCCGAACCAGTATAAAAACTGTGGTTGAATTTCTCTATCCCTAAACTCTTTACTTTAAAGTCGACTTTACTTTCTGCATAATCAACTGTTTTCCGTTGCATTTGATTTATCTTTTTCAAGCAGATTCAAGAAACTTTTGAAAGCTTTATACTTTGCGAAAAAGATTTGAAAAATACTCTGATTTTTGAAACTCACCAATTCACCCCCCTCTTGGTGTTGAAACTAAGTCATTCTTTTTCCAACAATTGGAACCAGAACTGGTTTTCCTAAGATATTTGAAAAACTAGTCTACTACATTTTTCTTTGAATCGACTATATTCCTGGAAATGGCTTCTAGCTTTCAAACCTTTGGTGAAGGAGCATCTACAAACAGGCCACCACTTTTTGCGGGTGAAAACTATCCCTTTTGGAAAATTCGAATGCAAATTTTTCTTGAATCTGTGGATAGAGATATTTAGGATGCAATAGTAAATGGTCCTCTTGGGCCATCTCAAGTTATCAATGGAAAAACTGTTTTGAAAATTTTTTCTAAGTGATCTCAAGATGAATATCGAAAAGAACAGTATGATGTCAAAGCTCGAAATATCATTGCCTCTGCACTAACAGTTGATGAATTTTTCAGGATATCTCAATGCCAAACTGCTAAGGAAATGTGGGATGTCTTGGAAGTCACGCATGAAGGCACAAATGAAGTTAAGAGAGACAAAAAGAACTCTTTGATACAAGAGTACGAACTTTTCAGAATGAGGACTGGTGAAACAATGTATGAAATTCAGAAAAGGTTCACTCACATTGTCAACCATTTAATGGCTTTTGGTAAAGCTTTTGACAAAGAGGAGATCAATATCAAAATTCTTAAAAGCCATAACAGAACCTGGCAACCCAAAGTCATAGCAATATCTGAATCTAAGGATCTCACGAGCATGAACATGGCTACCTTATTCGAGAAGCTAAGAGTGTTAGAAAACAGGTTGGCTTCTTTCTTCACCAAGAGGGGGTGAATTGGTGTTGTTTCAAAAACAAGTTCTTTTCGCAATCTTGTAAACAAAGTCTAAAGCTTTTTGAACTTTCTTGAAATGCAAACAATCAGAATATGTATGCAGCGGAAATTATGTAGTTGACTGCGTAAAGAATAAAGTCGACTGCAATGTAAAAGATAAGGGATAGAGAAATGCAAACATAGGTTTTTATACTGGTTTGGCCAACAATGCACATCCAGTGTCCTTCCAACCCAGGAAGCAAATGCACTATAATGCTTGTGGTTTTTACAACAAGGAATTTATAGAAGACCTCCACGTCAAAAATATAAATCTACTCTCTAACCCAAAACCAAAATATAGCTACATAACAAAACCAGAATTGCAGCAAGAATCCCCTCTTCTACAATCTGCAACACTACTTTGAACAATCCTCAAAGTGCACTATCCCCTTGTATCACAACAGGTACAATTCCAGCAGTCTTCACAGGATGTCAAGCCTTGATCACAATTTAGCAGTCTTCACAGGATGTCAAGCCTTCAAATCGATCAAACAGAAGCACCTTACTTGTGCAGGTAATACAACAAGTGTAAGCGCACAATGTCTCCTCAATGAATCTCAATCAAGAAAGATCACCACCGTTTTCTTAGAGAATTCTTGGAGCTAAGAGAAATCTGAAACAAAAATGAAATTGTCAGTTCATCAAGAGTCCTAGAACAAACCCGTGTTCAGTCAATTTATAGATTTCTGTTAATCAGTCAGATTCTCAATCGAATGTGCTATTAATTCAATTGACTGTATTATTACAGTTATAACAGTTCATTCAACTTAGTAGCCTATGGTCAACAAATAACAGAACACATTCAATACAGTTGACCAAGTCATGCTCAACTAACTTTTAAAAATATAGTCGTTAGAGTGTAAGAGCATAACATAATTTCAAATCAGACAATAGATATAGTTGAATATGTACACTACATAGTCGACATCAACCATGTAAAACATTTTGAAATTCTTTTCTTCTCAAAAATACACATAGCACTGATCCTCAAAATCTGCACAAAGACTTTAGCATAGTCGAATCCATTTACTATGTAATCGACTGTACTAGAACTTTGTCACATAGTTAAAAGTTCATAAAAGTTCTTGTGCTTTTCAGCTTTAAAACATGTGTAGTAAAACATTTCAAATGATGCAAAGAACATAGCACATAAAGCATATAAACACGTTCCAGATATTTATCAAATCATCAACACAGGAACATGTAAAACAACACATAAACATGTTCAATAGATATCACAATTAATCAGCATAAGAACATGTAATGCATCAGCAACATATGCTTGTTATTAAGCAGTGTGTTGTCATCATCAAAAACCAGATTGATATAGAAATTGTGTTGTCAACAATCTCAACAAAGAGAACATGAGCTAGAACTTGGAAGATTGAAAGATGAGGAAGAGATTGAAGAGAAAAAGTCCATAACATTGAAAGTTACCAATAAGAAAGCCTCAAAGATTACACAATCAGGGGATGATTTAGATGCAGAATTGGACTACAATGAACTGATGTCCATGGTGGTAAGAAAGCTCAATCGATTTATGAAGAGTAACAGTCAACTTACTAACCATGCAGGAAATTTCAAAGCCAAGAAAGCTTCAAGATCAAATGCAATTCAATGTTCCGAATGTGGCAAAGAAGGACACAACAAGCTTGATTGTCCAGATCTGAAGCTGAAGCAGAAAGCTATCAAGAGGTTTCCTTAGGACAAAAACAGAAAGCAAAAGGGTGCTTACATTGCCTGGGAAAACAGTGATTACGAATCCTCAAGTGATGAAGATCTTGATCGAGAGGAGGAATCTAACATTTGCTTCATGGTTGGAACATCACTGATAGACTATGAGAGTGATATAGAGTTTGAGAAAGAACCTACTGAAGTGAAAGATGACTTGCTGCTGGATGTTTGTCAGGAAATTCATGCTGAAGCAATGTGACTGCAGTATAAGGTTAATCGACTAAACTCTGAAAGAAAAGATTATGAGTATAGAATCAATAATCTTGTCAATGATAATGAAAAACTACAAAAAAGAGTTAGATGCTGCCTTATTATATGCAAAAAATGTATAACTGAGACTATTACAGTTGAAAAGGAATGTGAAAAATGTCCTACTCATGTTGAGCAAATAGATTACTTGACTAGCACGCTACCTAAGTTCACACAGGGTAGAGATAATTTGAATGTTGTTTTAAAGTCTTCAGGAAAATCAATTTATAGGCTGAGAATTGGATATAAAGCTCAAAGAAATAGAACCAATACATAGAAGTTTACTGATTTAAGTAAACATGTTAAACATGCTTGCTTTTATTACAATAATATTGATCATACAGTTATAAATTGTTATTACAAAAAGGTTGGTGTTCCTAAAGGCCTATATAGATGGATTCCTATGGAACATTTTGTTGCAACTAAAAATCAAGGATCGAAATTCAAATGGGTACCTGCATAAAAAATATTTAAGTTGTTTTGCAGGTTAGCAGCAGATGTTGTAACATGAAGTGAGAACTCAAGGATGAAAGAAATTGATGAAATCAAGTTTCTTGAGTATCTACAACTGGTAACAAATATCATCTTACTGTATCATGCATAAAAATTGTTTGATTGTTTGAATAATTGTCTGATTGATTGGTTGATTGCATAATCTAAAAATCAATTTTTACGATTTCTAATCGACTGAATTATGAGCACAATCGATTATATGTCGTTGTATGTGCTTTTCTGTTTGTGAAAATTCCCTCATACAAAAGTTAACTTGGGCATGATTGAAATCAACTTTGTTTTCATTGTGCTGTTAAAATTTAAATTTCATTTGAATCATTTTTGCGCCAGATTCTTGGTACAAAATTATTCCCTCCAAAATCAATTTACAATTTGTTTTCAACCTAAACTCGATGAAACCTTTCACTAAGCATTCTCAATATTCTCTGAATCATCACGCTCTCTCTATCTCACTCTGAATTAAATTGTTTCCATTCTTGAGAGATGGCTTCTAGCTCTGCGCAACGAAAGAAAGTTAACTCGATTGGTCAAAAGAATGTGAGGCGTGTTTCTGATTTACATGGGTGGATTAGTGGCGACGAAATGCAGTCGAAGTATCTAGACTGTTGGAGAATGAGGAGCTTGATAACTACCAAGTTTCTGAAGCTAAGGTTTTTCAGAGAGGAAGGATTTGAGTTTCATGAGTGGTTGAAGCGTCAAGGTTTAAAGAAATTTGTGGAAATGGCAAGTCCCTGGTACCCTAACTTGGTAAGAGTTTTCTACTGCAATCGACTTGGTAAGATTGTGGCTACCATGTTGTGATTACAAGAAGAGGACGTGCTGCGTTCTGGAAACTTTGAGGATTGTTAAAAGTTGACAAAGACTGCAGGAGAGGGGATATCTTGCTGCTTTCTTTGGGTGTTGTATGCCTATATTTTGGTTAGAGGGTTAAAGAGGTGTTTTATATTTTGACGTGGAAGTCTCTATAGAAACCTTGTTGTAAAAACCTTGACCATTATAGTGCATTTGCTTCCGGGTACAGGAAGGACACTGGATGTAGGCAGTTTGGCCGAACCAGTATAAAAACTGTGTTTGAATATCTCTATCCCTGAACTTTTTACTTTAAAGTCGACTTTACTTTCTGCATAGTCAACTGTTTTCCGCTGCACTTGATTTATCTTTTTCAATTAGATTCAAGAAACTTTTGGAAGCTTTATACTTTACGAAAAAGATTTAAAAAAGACTCTGATTTTTTAAACTCACCAATTCATCCCCTTCTTGGTGTTGAAACTAAGTCATTCTTTTTCCAACGAATTAGGATGAACAACTCATTCAATTGTTTGAAAATAACAAACAAACTTTAAGGTGACTTTTTTCATCTCAAGGAGAAAAGTTAATCATATTGCATATAAAATCAACCTAGAAGGTGAATATAAATTGGTGGCAGAAGTGTTAGAAAAAAAGTCTAACAACTTATAAATTTAATTAAGTTTTAAACATAACTAAATATAAAAACATAATCATGTTTTATCTAAAAGATGACATTTTAACTTAACAAAAAATTATGTAAGACATAGTTGTTTTAACTAACAAAAGTTACAACGTTGTGCAATCTTATTTTACGTTTGATATGGCATAAAGGTTTTAAGACGGAAAAGCATAGGAAAGTTAAATTCATACAACTTTAAGTTGTAGAGAATGTTTACTACTTTTAGTTGCCAAAGAAATTTGTTAGTTAAAGGACAAGTCACTTAAGATTATCACATGCAGAGGGAGATAAAGTTATTTTTCTTCGAAAAACTCCTAGACAAGGCATTGTCAAGTTTGGAAGAATCATCTTTATCATCTAGCACGACAACTTAATTGGACATGCATATTGCCCAAGAATAATATTAGTACATATAACTATTAAGATGTTACACAAAGAAAAAAAAATAACATTTATTGCTACATGGAGTGCATTAATGCATCCATCAATTAAGTTATTCAATAATGAAAATCGGCCCTACAATGACTAATTTCTTGGAAGGTTATATAAAGTGATTCAAAAAGAAGAAGAAGAAAAAGAAAGACTAAAATTTTTAGCCAATAAAAAGCTTCAACAAGAATATTGTTTGTGTTCAACCAAGGAAGCTAAAAGTGAGAACTTCAATTTTATAAACATTAATATTAAACGTTGTAGTATCCAATTACATGATCATTAGTCACTCTAGTAGAAACAAATCATCTTAGTCATGAGTGGTTGTTTGACAAAAAAAATACTAACTTGAGTGGTTTATGGAAAGAATACTTGTTTACAAATAAAATGACTTATAGAAAAATACTTAGTTAAGTTTAGAGTGACATGTGTAAAGAATACTTGGTTAAGTCTAGAGTCACATAAGATTTTTAACCTCTTAAAAATTTAAACCAATGGTGTTACTCCTTATATTTAAAATTTTCGTTCTAATTTTAAACCAATTCTGACCCTAAATTAAAAATATTTCATAAAAATATGAATTTTAATAAGAATATAAAAATATGAATTTTAATAAGAATATAAAAATATAAATTTTAATAATAATATCATTATAGTAATTATATAAAAATTAAATTTAGTCTCAATTTGGAGAGGGATATTGCTTTATTTAAAAAATAATAATTAAATTGAACAAAACAACAAATATTAAAACCAAGTTGAATATAAAACATTCACCTTGACATGTGTCACTAACAATGAGACATGGCATGATGTTATCTTGACACGTAGACATTTTTTTTAAATTAAAAATAAAAACTAAAAAATCACTAACTGACATGTGACATATACTATTCATAGTCTGTTAATTATTTAAACAATGTTAGCAAAAAGAATCAAACTAAACAAAATTCATGAAAATTAAAACTAAATTGAACAAAAATAAGTATGACTAAATCGAATAAACTCAACTAAAATAGGACAAAATTAGTATTTAAGCCCAATTTCTCTTATCTATCATTTTTAGCTTGGTCTATCAGCTTTTGGAAAGTTTAGAAGCTACAACACTGGCAAACGCCATCTTTTTATGGCTAGCGCATTCTAAAGTCATGCTCTATGTATTGGAACTGTCAAGCGTCAATTGATTAATGCCTAGCGGAATTGAAAAGGAGTAGTCCTTGTTATATTGGTGCCCAATGCAACATAAAAACATTGGATTTTCAACTCTGACATTTTCCAATTATTTTGCCCATAACTTTCTCTACATATGTCCAATTGAATTTATTCATTTTATGTTGGATTCTAGACTTAAATAGCTTTATTTTCAATGGTAGAACAATTTTTTGAAAGTCCAATCCAATTACAGTTCATGTTGAAAGGGGTAAGACAACTTAAGTTTTTCTTTGAAAATTTGGTGCAATTAGCAACGCTTGGAGCAGGCTCCCTGTCTCTATTTGATGTTCTATTAGGCTACAAAAAGAATGGCCTCAGTGAAGATTAGCTAGAATTTTTCACTCATGGCAAGTCAGTAGACAAAACAAAATCACTAATTTGGTTATGGAAAATGCATACACACTCAAAGGCATAAAGTAACTTTTGTCAGCTTCTAGGGAATATTGGGAGGATGTTAATTTTAGGCTTGGAATTGTGGTTGTGCAGAGTGAGAGTGCATCTATTTTTATGTAAGAAGTAGGGAAGAGCGAGAGAGACATTTTCTTAGAGGGGAGGGACTATAATTTTCAGAAGGATAGAATGGGGAGTCTTGGTGATGTTAAGAGTTCCTTAGTTTTTCTTTTCAAGGTTTACTAGGAGTAAGTGTTGAAGAACAATATTGAACTGTAAGCTAGATTGTGTGTTTTATTTTAGTTCACTGTTCAAGTATATTTGGTTTAAGATTATGTGGTTCAATAACCATGATGAATATTCGAGCCTACAATTATTATTTTTTTAGTTATATAATGCACCATCACTATATCAAGCCTACAATTATTATTTACTTCATTGAAAAATGTATTAAGCTATTTTGGATTACTTTTCTATGTTTGGACCCTCTTTTTACTACTTGTTTAAATAATAGTGATTTTTTGTTACAAATATCAACAAAAAGTAACATGATCTTCAAATGATTAATTTCATTTTATGTTTGAAGAACATATATTGTTGTGCGATAAAATTTTAACCAAAGGAATTTTGGTTGTGGGAAAAAGGTATATGTGATTGAGAAATTAACCTCACATAAATGTGAAAGGGAAAGTAGATTTTCAAACATATTTGAATCTATCATAGATTCATCAAAGACTTCTCAAAATTTTCAAACCATTGAGTAATTTATTGAATAAAGTTGTTAACTTTTTCTTTGATAATTTGTGTTTGCAGGCTTATAACAATCTTATGGAAAACACATTCCAACACTTGTCATGGTAGGCTCAATTTGAGCACAATAATTTGAACCTAAGTTTGGTGTGAGTGACTATATTGTAAAAGTTGTTCTTGGTCTAACAAGTGAGAGGATTTTTTTTTTTTTCATTTATTATGTTAAGCGATCCTCAATGATGCCTAATTGAAGTATGCCACCATGGAGAAAAACTTGTTATAGTTATAGTGTATGTTATAAAGAATTTTTAATCTTACATAATTGGATCTAATGTTATCATATTCACTAATAGTAAAAACTAAAGCATTTATTGACCTAGGTCAATCGTAATCCAAAGTTGAATTGATAGGCACTACTTCTTCAAGTGTTTGATTTAGATACCAAAGATAAAAAAGAAGTGAAAACCTAAAGGTTGAAAAGTTCTCTACATTAATCAATGATGAAGTGATTGTGAAACAAAAATATGTTTTGTGAAGAAGAAATACGTGGCAATCGTGTGACATTGTCATAATTTGATTGTCAAGTATGTTTTAGTGGAGATATTTAGTACTTGTGAAATGGACTTTATCAATCTTTTACCTACTTATTATTTTACAAAATGTTGTTTAAGATAACAAATATTTAGTTACAGCGGAATAAGAAATAAAATTATTTGTCATGATATAACATTAAGTCTTCATGTAAAAAAAAAAAAAAAATAAGATTGGGTATACAACAAAACCCACATATTTCATAGTTAAAAGAGTGAAACAAGGATATCTCATATCCTCAATGAGTTTCTTTTCACAATACCACAAACCACATCTGGATCACAAAACCATTTTGATCTCATCATCCTTAATGAGTTCCTCTACTCAATATCACAAACCACATTTTAATCTTAATATTATCTCAATATCTACCTTTTTTCATTGAAATAAAATCATTCATATAACTCAAACAATTCATTCATATATTTTCAACAAAACAACCATTCAATTCAATAGTAATGTAATTCAATCATATGCAAATCTAAATATAACATATCACTCATCCACTTACATCTAAAAATAAATATTTAAACAACATAATATATGTTTTTGATGACAGAGAAATATAGCTTAAGCAAGACATCCTTACTTAAGTGACCTTTAAGTACTATCATTTTCTCATGTTAACTTCCAAAAGAGTGCTTGAGAACCTAAGATATGAGATGAGATAAAATAAATTAACATTTCCTCACTCAAACTGTAATGTATTGCTTAACTTTGTGGTTTTATTGATTAAATCTTATTCAAATGGAATTCTTATATCTTTGAGTGACTGATGAGTCGATATTTTATTGATTTCACTTAGTTTATTGTGCTGGAATTAATCAGGGAATTGTGCTTAAATGTCCGATATTTTCCCGTTTTTCCTAATTATGCTTAATTTGACCGGAAATTCTAATTTTAATTAATTTGAATTTTCTGAGCTAATTATTTGCATTTTTTATTTCAGAGAAAATTTTGGAGATACAATTTTGGACATTAGAGGAGTCATTAGTGACATACAACAAAATCACAACTTAATATTCTACCCAATTGAATGAGCACAAGTTTTCATTTAATTCTAGATATATCTTGCTCATTACTATTCAAAATATCTATGTCTCAATTTGAATGAATTAGAAGACTTCATTCGTTAAATAGCAAAAACAATAAATTTATACACTAAGTACCCATTCATAAAAATATAATTGATATAAACCTTATTTAATTATATATATATATATATATATATATATATATATATATAATCTGTTAGAAATTTTATGATTGACAGATTAACAAATAATGAACAATAAACCATTTAATCAAAGTAGTTCTCAATACCCTTAGAACATTAAAGCAGAAGCGTAGCCGAAGGATTAGACATTGGGAAACAAGGAATAAGTAACTTGAGTTGGTCTTTGATCTTCCCTCTATAGAGCACCTTAGGTTCCCTCTGGATTTTCTCTTCTGATGGGGATAAAGAGAAAGAAACAGGAATGATACGATGTACTAACAAATGGGGACCATGACCCTTTATATAACCTCTGACAGTTAATATACTTTAGTTTCAATAATTATAATTTAGCCCCTTCAACAAATTAAAATTATTGTTGGCATCTACACAATATTCTTTCATGACAAATATACCCTTAGCCATATTTATCTTAATTAGATCACTTTATAAAGTTGGCTAATAAAATATAATGACCGTAACACATTTAATGATTGTTATATATATATATATATATATATTGACGGAAAAATGCTCTAGCTAGGACAAACCAAATCTAGAAGCAAATCAAGCCATAAGTTCATGGATGAAGATTGTGGAATTTGGTGGTGGTGAAAGGTGTTGATAGCTCATGGTTTTGATGAGTTTGAATGGTGATGGAAGGTGTGTTTGGTGGTTCTCTAAGAGAGGTTGGGCCAACTCTTGGAGGAAGGTGGCTAGAGGAGGCCACTTGGGTTGCTCTAGCCTAGGGTGACCTTAAAAGAGTAGTATGGCACAAAAATGGCAGCATAACTTTACTCTAAATCAAAGGTGATTACATGATGGAGATCACCTCTATTTATAGGCTAAGGTGTCTCAAAATGGGCTGAAACTTTAACCTAAAAGAGCCACCTTGGTTGTCTTGGAGAGCAAGGAGAAATCCTCTCCAATAGGAGGGAGACAAGTGGCAAAAATCCTCTCAAATGAGAGAGTGATATGTGGCCACTACCTATGGAAAAACTCTCCATTCCTAGAGTGACACATGGCCACTAACTAGGAGGAAAACTCTACACGAAATTCTTCTCCCTTGTTCTTCAAGCTTAGCCAAAATGTTGACCACTTGGTCAACACACCCATTTTGGAGGTCCAAGCATAGTCAACTTTGGGCCTTGACCCTTTGTTGACTTGTTTGGTCAAAATCGTATGCTACTTGGCCCAAAACACAAGGCCCAATTGAAATCCTATACTACTAGGCCACAATACAAAGCCCAAATAAAATCTAGACTACTTGACCCATAATACAAAGCCCAAATCAAATATACTTGGCCCAAAATTATTCTAACTCTATTAAATCTTCATGATCGCTTTAGATGGCCTAAGAGAAAGAGTATAGGTCCATCTTCCATAGATGTCTCCAACTCTTCATGAATGTGCTAGGTCATGGCAAGGGGTATGCCATCATTCCCTCCCTCTTGAAAAGGATTTGCCCTTAAATCTTCTTGTTCTTTTATGACAAAAACCTCTTTCTTATTTTGGTTGATTTGTGTATCTTTCCACCAGGATCAAAGATCCATATGCAAGTGTCATCAAGCTCAAAAGCAATAATCTTAAGAGCCACAAACAATATGTATCTAGATGAATGATTTAAATAAGACCTTATGCTAATTTTAAAAGAATTTACTTGAAAATTTTGAAGGTCTACTCCACAAAATTTTTTGTGTTTACTTTGAGTTAATTGTATCCTAAAAGGTAACATCAACTCAAAGTTTGATTTGGAAAAAATTGAGGAGTTAAAAATAGTTGGAGGTGAAAAATAAGTTGAAATTTCAAAAGTAAAAAATGGAGTTATGAAAGATGGTTGGATGTATGGAGAAAAGTTCAAGGATTGGAAAACTCCCCTCATCATCTTAGTCTCAACCTTAATTGTGGGAGTGGTAGGGGGTTTTATTAACTCTTCCTCTTCTTCTTTTATCTCAATCTCTTCCTTTTCTCTCTTTTCTTTCCCATTCCTTTCTTTTATCTTTTTATCTTCATACTCTCTTCTTCTCTCCTCCTCTTTTTTCTCTCTTCTTACTTGCTCCTCTTTCTCACTTTGTTCTTTCTTTCTTTTCTCATGCTCCTCTTTCTCCCTTTGTTCTTTCTTCCTTCTTTTGTCTTCCTCTTTTCTTCTCTTTAACTTCCTTAAATCCTTTTGGACTTTTTCTTGTTTTTCCTTAAGAATTCTAAGTTCTTCTTCGAACTTAGCAAGATACTCTTCTCTTTCAATTCTTTCTTTTTCTTTGAGAATAGTTTCTTGCCTTTGCCAAATTTTAAGTGACTTTAGCTCTTTTGCTAAATTTTTCAAAGTGGGTTTTACATACTCACTAGAGTCACTTCCAACTTGAAAGGAATTAGTCTTATACATCCTTAAAAGTTTTTAAAAAAATGCAATGCAACAAACAAAATACTTAAATTTCAAAGAAAGTTCCTTAAGAGACTTAAGGAGGCAAAAGACACCCAAGTTCACTTCTAGGAAAGGGAGGTGAATCACGATGGATTTCTTAAATACCAAGTCTTTCCTAGCCAAAGTTTACCTTAGCCACTCTTGAACCAAATTTCTCAAAGGAAACTAAAGTTGAAATTAAAGTTGACACACACTAAGTTATCACAATTAAAGAAAACAAATAAACTAGTTATGCGGCCTAATGATTAAGTTAGAAGAACTTTGGTTCCTCCAACCAACCAACTAAAAACGAAATTTACTAAGAAATAAAGGTTCTTGTTTGGAGATGGGATTAAGCACCAAAGACTCTCCCCAGACACCTAACAAGGTCGTGAGTTACAAGAGAAAAAAAAAGAAAGATTACAAAGCCAAAAATTACAACCAAATCGAAGCTACTTCCCAAGGTGTTTCTCTCCTTTCTTTTGGCTACCACTCTAGACTTCAAGCTCCCTTTGGGTCTCCACTGTTAGGAAACAGGTACGCTTTGTTTTACACCAAGAGGGGGGTGAATTGGTGTTGTTTCAAAAAAAAAATCTTTTCACAATCTTTAATCAAAAGTATAAAGCTTTTTGATCTTTCTTGAAATGCAATTAATGAAAATTTCTATGCAGCGGAAAAACGTACTTGACTGCGTAACAGATATAGTCGACTGAAATAAAGAGTGCAGGGATAGAGAAAATCAAACAATGGTTTTGATACTAGTTCAGCCAACAATGCCTACATCCAGTGTCCTTCCAACCCAGGAAGCAAATGCACTATATAGGTTGCGGTTTTTACAACAAGGAATTTATAGAAGACCTCACGTAAAAAATATAAATCTCCTCTCTAACCCAAAACCAAAATATAGCTGCAATAACCAAAACCAGACTTGCAGCCAGAATCCCCTCTTCTGCAATCTGAACCCACTTCGAACAATCCTCAACGTGTAACCCTTATATCACAACAGGTCAATTCCAACACTCTTCACAGGATGCCAAGCCTTCAATCAACGCAGTAGTCTTCACAGGATGCCAAGCCTTCAATCAACGCAGCAGTCTTCACAGGATGTCAAGCCTTCAATGATCAATCAAGAAGCACCTTCTTTGTGCAGATAATGATCACACAGTCAGCGCATAAGCCTTCTTCTCCCTTTGAATCTCTCTCAAGATAGATCACCTCCGTCTTCATTGAGAATTCTTGAAGTTGTTAACATAGATAATTCAATCTAAAACAAGAAATGAAAATGTTAGAGCATCAAAAGTCCCTGAACAAATCGTGTTCAGTCAATTTATAGTTTTCTGTCAGTCAGATTGTTTCTCAGTCGAATAGCCTACTAATTTAGTCGACTGTATTATTACAGTTATAACAGACAGTCAACATAAAGGCTCTCAGTCAAAAAAAATCAACACATATTTAATATAGTTGACCAAGTCATCAATGTTTAACTAACTTTCAAAAATATAGCCATTGGAGCGTGTAAGCATAACAGAATTCCAAAACAGATCAAAGATACAGTCGAATGTACACTGGACAAAGTCGACTGACACATGTAAAAACATTTTGAAATTCTTTTCAATCCAAGACATCATAGAGCACTGATTCTCAAAATTTGTACAAAGGTTTTAGAATAGTCGAATCCATTACAGATGTATTCGACTGGACTAGAACTTTGTCACACAATTATAAGTTCATAAACGTGCTTGTGATTTTTCACTTCCAAAAATGTGCAGTAAAATATTTTTGATAAAGCAATTCATATTGCACATAATCATACAAGCATGTTCCACAAATATAACACACAATCAACATAGGAACATACATCAGTACATCAAAACATGTTCAACAGATATAACAATAAGTTCAAAATAAGAACATGTAATACAACAACATGTGTACTGTTATTAAGCATAGTGTTGTCATCATCAAAAACTAGATTGATATAGAGTTTGTGTTGTCAACAATATCAACATCCACCACCTAGAAGGCTACCTCTAAGATATTGGATCACCTCACAAAGAGAACCTATACCACACAAAGTAACCAAAGCCGAAATTGTTCAAGAAGAAACAAGGGATAAACGCAATAAAAAGGTCCAAAAACAAGAAAGGCTTTGCAAAAGGAATTCAATTATGACAAAACTAAGAAATCCAAGAAGACAAGCAAGAAATTAAAGGTTAAGAAACAAAGGTTAGTACTCAAAAGAAATCCTAATGAAAGGTGCTAGAATAGATTCACAAAAAAAAAGTACTAAAAGAAAAATCGATGGTTCTTGCCTTTTGGCAACTTTGAGCAAATAGGGCACTAAGGCCACTATTTTAACATCATAGCCAAGACTTTTAGCCACTGGAAAGTGAAGATCAAAACCCAAAAAAGTGAGAAAAACACGTTCCAAAACATATTGCACAAAAACAATGGTAGTGGTCTAAGCACACAATATTTTTCAGCACTTTTTAGGCTCTCTTTTGAGGCTTTTTGCTTAAAAGCTTTTAGCACTTCTTTTTACACTCTTTTAAGGTGCAAAATAAGACCACCACACACTTGGAACAAAGGTGATTTATGGGTTTTAAAAGCCAAAAAGACAAGAAACACAAAATAGAAGAGAATCCTACTAGAATAAAAAATGGAGTTGAAAACTAGAAACAACAATAGGGAACTTTTTTTTTAAGAGCTTGCCAATGATCTAATGCCAAGTATGAACCCAAAACATCAAAGATAAGACCCTCAAATGATTGTATATGGTGCAGTTTTGCAAACTAAGTTATACTTTTTTTTATGATTTTTCAAAGTTACTAGAGAAAATTGACAAGAAAATAACTACACATGACTCTAGACAAACATGGATAGATTAAAAACTTAAAATGACTCAATCAATGAAATGCACAAAATATAAATCAATAAAAGACCCAACAAAACAGTAACGAATGACTCAAAAACGAAAAGGCACAAAACAGTAGCCAAAACTAATAAAACATAACTTGGAAAATGCTAATGACAGCATTCTGGTAGCATTGACCTTTGCTCAGTGTTTTACTCATAACTTTCTCTACAGAAGTCGAAATGAATTGATTTTTTTTTTGAACTAGACTCAAAGGGCTTTCTTTGTAGTATTTTTACGTATTTTTTGGACAACTGGGCAAGATGTAGTTAAGTTTCAAAATCGTCACAGTTTACTGCCAGAAAAAAAATGATAGATGGAAAAAAAAAACACAAGACAAGTAAGGAAAGCATTAAACAACAAGGAAATAAAAAAAGGATCAAAACCAAGAAACTTAGCTCTTTTAAGAACCAAGGCTCTTGATACCAAATGATGGCAAAATGCTCTAGCTAGGACAAGCCAAATCTAGAAGCAAATCAAGCCATAAGTTCATGGATGAAGATTGCGGAATTTGGTGGTGGTGAAAGGTGTTGATAGCTCATGGTTTTGATGAGTGATGAGTGCATATTTATGCCCACATTTATGTCTTAAAATTGAAATTTTTGATCAGATATTTGTGCTTAAATGATTGATTTAAAGTGAATTTGTGACAATTGGATTTATTGGGTTTGGGAATTAAAGATGCTTAAAATGTGATTTTTAGTTGCACAAATTATTTTGGATGGTCTAATGTTTATTTGTGCAGCTGAAGTTAAAATTTTATTCATTTAAAACATGAAATTGAATGGTCAAAGATGGTCCAATCTGGTCAACTCAGGACTCTTATGCAATTTTGAAAAGAAAGAGATGGCTAAACTACAATTAGAGGAAAATTTTGGACTTATATGTAAATAAAATAAAAAAGGTTGAAATGTAATTTTGGGCAAGTTTAAATCTGTTAGATATTTTAGAAGATATTTTGAAGAAAATATATCTTAAGATATTTTACTTGATATTGTTAAAAAATTATCTTATTTAACTATATCAATAAATATCAAAAGATAATATTTGCCATATCTTTTTGATTTAGGAAAGATATTATCAAATATTCTCAAAAACTGATTAAATCTGTTGAATATTTGAAAGATATTAGATATAAGATAAAAGATTTTATCAACAGAATATTCAAAGTCCAAGCCCAATTAAGCCCTATATAAAGAGATCCAGGGGAGGCTGAAAAGGAGGAGCTTCATTCATTCATTGATTCACCACTCCTCTCACTTTTCTTTCATTATGTGTTTCACTCCATTCATGGAGAGCGAAGCTCATAGGGCTATTCTACTGTAATTTCATTATGGATTCTGAGGTTAAGTGAATTAATGCAATTGTTTATTTTGATTATTGATTTAAGTTATTCTCTCTCTATTTCTTTCATCTCTCTATCATATTAAAAGCAAAGATTTTTGCATTATAATGTGTTTGAATCTACATGCATATTAATTATATGAGTTCTAGGGTTTCTAGGTTTAATTGAGAATCTACTTTGAATGAAGTTAGGAACTTTCATATGATTAAATGGTTTTTACTATCAATTGAGAATGTACTTTGGTTGGTAGTAATAATTTCAACTATAATCAATTGAGAATTTACTTTGATTCAATTTGTTGTGAATAATCTAAAAAGGTCTTGCATTTGATTGAGAATGTACTTTGATTAACTGCATGATCGCCCTCAAATTAATTAAGAATGTACTTTAATTAATTTGAAACTTAAGCAATAATCAATTGAACAATGATCTGTGAGTAACCGATGATGAATCTACTTTGGAAAAGTAGTGGAATTAGCCCGTTTCTTCATAATTGTTTTTAAGTTTCTTCTTTGTTCTACAACATTCTTTCGAACATTCTCACTTCTACTCATAAGCATTGCATAGCATTCATAAGAGTCAGATATTCAAAAGCAATTATGTGTTCGTTGTCGAGGAACTACGGTAAGTATTTTGAATATTTTGATTCTCATTTTTATTTTTATTTTTTTCATTTGTTTTTTTTCCTAAGCATATACATTTAATTTAGTTTAAGTTATTTTGTAGCATTTAGTTATTCTTCAGAAAAACTATTTGTTCATGCTTTAATTAAGAATTTCTCTTGAGAAACACTTAAAGCTAGTTTGAATATACTCTGGCTAGGAAAGACTTGGTACTTAAGTTGTCCATTGTGACGCACCTCTTTTTCCTGGGAGTGGACCCAAACAAAGTATTTCTCATATCTCATTCTTTTTCTTAAGCAAGAACGAAAGAACAAAAAGAAGTCAAAAACAGAGAAACAATTTCAAGCAGACTACTTAGTGCATGACCAGAGCTAACCCGGGAGAATTGTATCAAATAAACCCGGAAGTTGAAAGGAGTTTGCGTGAGGTCCGGAGAAATTTGAAACTTGTGTGTTCGACTGAGGGAACACTTCCTACATCTGAAGCCATACCACTTTCTTCATCTCTAGTCACAAACATACCATCCAATCCCTTACCTGATCCGAACCCAAATAGAATGGCACAGAGAACCATTAGACAGTTAGCCACCTCCCACAATACAGTTACCCGAAGTAACATTGAATACCCTAATGAGGAGTGGGAGTTGAGACCTGACCTGCTAAATGCCTTACCAAAGTTCAATGGGTTATCAAGGGAGAATCCACACAAGCACTTGAGACAATTCCACATGTGCGAAAATTTCAGATCTCCCAGGATCAAAATAGAAAGCCTGAAGATGAGAGCTTTTCCTTTTACTCTTCAAGGAGCGGCTCAAGATTGGTGGTATTATCTCTCTGCACAGATTACAAATTGGGAAACCATTGAAAGACTATTTCTTGAAAAGTATTTTCCTGCATCTAGACTATCTGCCATCCGAAGAGAAATTCAAGATATAAGACAGAGAGATAGGAAGAATCTCAGTGAATATTGGGAAAGATTCAAGAAACTTTGTGCTTCATGCCCTCAGCTCAAAATGACAGACTTCATTCTAATTTTTTATGAAGGCTTAAGTCCAACTGATAGGTCATGGGCAGATGCTGCAAGCGGAGGATCTTTCTTACACAGGTCACCAGAAGATGGGATAGATCTAATAGAATGAAAGGCAGTAGACAATCAACAATATGGAACAAGAAAAAATTCAGTGACTTTGTTGAAAGGAGTACATGAAATTGAAAACGGTGTAGTTGATGGAAGGAGGATAGATGAAAGATTGAATAATTTAGAAAGCAAACTCGACAAGATTGCAAGTTTGTTTAAAACCTCCACTCCAGAAATTGCTAAAAAGTGTGAAATTTGCATTTCAACTTATCACTACACTGATGAATGTCCAAGCTTGATGGAAACTACTGTGGAAAATCCATCTCAAGCTTTTGCTGCAAACACGTTTGGAGGAAACAGACCATACCAGAATTATCAGGATTCATCCTCAAATAGGTATCAGCAGAACTGGCAACCTTATGTTCCACCTCAACAAAGGCAACAATCTCAACCCAAAATATCACTGCAAGATTTCATGAAAACAATGCTTGAGCAAAATTCAGAAATCAAGAAATCAATTGCAGAGTTGACTCAGAGGGTGGATAAGTTAAAGACTAAAGAATCAAACAAATTGCCTGCACAAACAGTGATCAACCCGAGGAATGTAAATGTTATTACTTTGAGAACGGGTAAGCAAGTAGAAGGCCTTGAAGGAGCCCAAGAAGATGAAGATAAGGAAGAAGAAGAAGCACAAATTCATGACAATGGAGGACCAAGTGAACCATCAACTGAGACTACCACTGAAAAATCCAGGTTAGTATCCTCTAATTCTTCTTCTAAAAATTCTTCTTCATCTTATTCTCCACCTCCTCCATATCCCAATCGGTTGAAGCCGAGAAACAAACAAATGGAGGAATTAGACCAAGAGAGCTTGAATACTTTCAAAAAGGTGGAGATCAACATTCCCTTGCTAGATGTTGTTAAACAAATCCCTAAATACGCCAAGTTTTTGAAAGAACTTTGCACAAATAAAAGGCGCATTAGGGATAATGAGGTTGTGAATTTGGGAAGAAATGTGTCAAGCTTGGTAAAGAAGCATATTGAAATACCACGAAAATGCAAAGATCCAGGTATCTTCTCTATTCCTTGTGTTATTGGAAATTCAAAGTTTGACAATGCTATGCTAGATTTAGAAGCTTCCATTAATGTAATGCCTTTATCAGTTTTTACTTCTCTATCTCTGGGACCTCTTAAGACTACTGGTGTGGTCATTCAACTGGCCAACTGTAGCACAGTTAACCCTGCAGGTGTGCTTGAGGATGTGCTTGTCTGAGTAGACAAGTTAATTTTTCCTATAGATTTCTATATCTTGGACATGAAAGATGAGGAAGGAATCAAGTCATCAACTATTATCTTGGGAAGACCTTTCATGATGACAGCACGAACCAAGATAGATGTGCATGTAGGAACATTGACCATGGAGATAGGAGACGAGAAGGTGCATTTTAACGTATTGGAAGCCATGAAGCACCCAATTGAAGAGCATTCACTGTTTTGTATTGATTTATTAAGTGAAATTGTAAATAATTTTTCTAATGTAATTTCAACATTTTCTCCATCTATGGACTTTTCTTTTTCAAAAATGTCGTGCCTAATTTTGGACGACGAAGAAAACTATAAAGCAGTTGATATTGAGGACGCGGTTTCAAAGGATGATACCTCTGTGGCGTCCAAGTGTGATGTTGAGGTGGCTGAGATTACCTTAGGCAGTAAGATATTGCCATCTGTGGTACAACCATCCGTTTTGGAGTTGAAACCTTTACCATCCCATTTGAAATATGCTTATCTTGAGAGGGATGGGAAACTCCCTATTATTATATCTGCATTGCTTACTGATGAGCAGGAAAAACAGCTATTACAGGTTATCAGAGACCACAAGAAAGCAATAGGCTGGACATTGGCAGATATTCCTGGTATTAGTCCTTCTTTTTGTATGCACAAAATACTTTTGGAGGAGGATGCTAAGCCAGTGAGACAACCTTAGAGAAGACTGAATCCTCAACTGATGAAGGTTGTCAAGAAAGAGGTCACTAAGTTGCTACAAGCAGGTATTATCTATCCAATTTCTGACAGCACTTGGGTGAGCCCTGTACATGTGGTTCTCAAGAAATCTGGAATCACAGTGGTAAAGAACGAGAAGGATGAGTTGATTCCTACTCGCATTCAGAATAGCTGGAGGGTTTGTATTGACTATAGAAGATTGAACCAAGTCACTCGAAAGGACCACTTTCCTTTGCCATTCATGGATCAGATGCTAGACCGTTTGGCAGGTAAGTCACATTATTGTTTTCTAGATGGATTCTCTGGGTATTTTAAAATCTGTATAGCCCCGGAGGACCAACATAAGACTACCTTCACTTGTCCTTTTGGTACATATGCTTATTGGAAAATGCCATTTGGTTTATGCAACGCTCTTGGTACATTTCAGCGATGTATGTTGAGTATTTTCACAGATTTATTGGAGCATTGTATTGAGGTTTTCATGGATGATTTCAGTGTGTATGGTTCATCTTTTGAAAATTGTTTAGCTAACCTTGCAAGAGATTTGCAGAGATGTGAGGAAACTAACCTTGTCTTGAATTTTGAAAAGTGTCACTTTATGGTGGAACAAGGTATAGTTTTGGGTCATGTTGTTTACAGGAATGGTATATCTGTAGACCCTACTAAAATTGATGTTATTTCACAATTGCCTTACCCCTCTTTTGTACGAGAGGTTCAATCTTTTCTTGGTCATGCAGGGTTTTACAGGAGGTTTATACAGGACTTTAGCAAGATAGTCAATCCTCTCTCCAACTTACTTCAGAAGGATGTACCATTTGACTTTGGAGAGAAGTGCAAAACCGCCTTTGATTCCTTGAAAAGGGCACTCACTACCACTCCCATCATCCAACCACCTGATTAGACATTGCCATTCGAGTTAATGTGTGATGCATCAAACTTTGCAGTGGGAGCGATACTTGCACAAAGAGATGAGAAGCAACCACATGTGATATACTATGTTTCCCGGACATTGGACACTGCACAGGCAAATTATACCACAACTGAGAAGGAATTACTGGCAGTTGTATTTGCATTGGATAAATTTAGATCGTACATACTTGGATCCAAGGTAATTGTCTATACAGATCATGCTGCATTGAAATTCCTTCTAAAGAAAACATATTCCAAACCAAGGCTGATCAGATGGATGTTATTGCTCCAAGAGTTTGATATTGAGATTCGGGACAGAAGTGGAGCCCATAACCTAGAAGCAGACCATATGAGTAGAATTGAAAAAGAAGAAGATGAAATTCCCATTCAGGATGACTTTCCTGATGAAGTTCTATTGGCATTGACTACTGTAAAAGGTATGTATCCTGAACCTTGGTTTGCTGACATTGTTAATTATTTGGTTGTTTCAGCTATTCCTCCATCTTTCTCCAAATCTGAGAGAGCCAAATTGAAAAGTGAGGCGAAGTACTATGTATGGGATGAACCGTTCTTATGGCGCATTGGTAGTGACCAAGTCGTGAGGAGTTGTGTTCTTGACATAGAGATACCTTATGTGCTTGAATTTTATCATTCATCACCTTTTGGAGGACACTATGGCACGCAAAGGACGGGTAGGAAAGTGTTGGATTGTGGATTATACTGGCCTACCATCTTTAAAGATGCACGGAGGACATATGAAAATTGTGAGCAATGTCAGAGGGAAGCCATATCCATCACCAGAAGGGAAGAGATGCCTCAACAACCCATGTTGTATTGTGAGGTATTTGATATTTGGGGTATTGATTTTATGGGTCCTTTTCCTTCCTCTTCTGGGTTTTCTTATATTTTACTTGTTGTAGACTATGTCTCCAAATGGGTGGAAGCCATAGCTACAAGGACTAATGATGCTCAAGTTGTTATGAGTTTTGTCAGGTCTAACATTTTCTGTAGGTTTGGAATACCACGAGCCATCATTAGTGATCAGGGGACCCACTTTTGCAACAAGCTGTTAGAAAATATGTTGAAAAAGTACGGGGTGACACATCGCATTGCTACACCATATCACCCCCAAACTAATGGACAAGTTGAGGTCTCTAACAGAGAAATCAAGAAGATATTGCAAAAGTTGGTGAACCCGAATAGGAAGGATTGGGCCGCACTTTTGGATGATGCACTTTGGGCACATCGGACGGCTTACAAAGCATCAATAGGCATGTCACCTTTCAGGATTGTTTTTGGAAAGGCTTGCCATCTACCTGTAGAGATTCAACACCGTGCCTATTGGGCTGTGAAAGCTTGTAATCTGAACATGGATGGAGCAGGGAAGGAGCAAAAGCTCCAATTGCAAGAACTAGAGGAGATTAGGCTCACAGCCTATGAAAACTCGAAGTTTTACAAAGAAAAGACCAAGAAATTCCATGACCAAAAGCTTGTGATAAAAAAAGACTTCAACATAGGTCAAAAGGTGTTACTGTACAAATCCAGGGTAGGGCTTATGAGTGGTAAGTTACGTTCCAAATGGGAAGGTCCATTCATTGTAACACAAGTATTTCCCTATGGAGCAGTGGAGATAAAGGAAGAATCTTCTAATACAATCTTCAAGGTTAATGGCCATCGTTTGCGTACATTCAAAGAAAATCAAGACATGTTGAACAAGACGATGGATAGAGTGAATTTGACCACTTCAACACTCCTTTCACCATGAAGGAGGTAAGTTCCCTCATACTTTTTCTCTACATTTTACATAAAAGGCATACATTGAGGACAATGCATAGTTTAAGTGTGGGGGTGTGGGGAAACAATTTGATTTGTTCCCTATTTTATTTTTTTTTTCTTTTCTTCTTTTCTTTTCTTTAATAAATATTTGCTATGGATTTGAGAGTCTGAATCAATAACTGGATGATCATATATAAAGAACAACCATGTTGATATGAATGGATTACTTTTATGATTTGCTGATTGAGTTGAATTGAGAATTTCCTGATTAGATCTTTTGTGAAAGAAATTTGAACCATGTGTGTTTTGAGCCTAATGATAAGGATGGACCATCATGTGTCATACCCATTTTTCTTGAGTGATTCACCCATGCTTTGATGATACTCTAATATTTAGCTTGATTCTGTGTTGTGCAACTGAGGTGAATATGCATGATTTGATATGATTGAGGCATTTTTTTTTTGTTTTAGCTACTTGGCCAAATAAACTTACCTTAACATTAATCCATTGGAAACCCCTTTGAGCCTTAAGACTATTTTTCTTGTTTCCAGTAATTGCCAAATGAAAAAAATGAAGAAAAATCATATGTTCCTCACTTAAGGAAAGAAGAAGGAGTAATGGATTGGGTTATAAGTAAGTAATGAATAAGTGTGTGTGTGTGTGTGAGTGTCTCACCACAAAATATAAAAAAAAGGAAGGGAAAAGGAAGATGAAAAGTTGAAGTTTAAAAAAAAATGATGAAAAAAAAGAGAAACAAAATAATCTTCCTAAAAAGAGCAAGAAATAAGGTTGTTTTTGAAATAAAGTGTCATTACTCTTTCTATATCAATTTCAAAAACCCAGAAATTCCAAAGAAAATTTCCTACCTTTGCCATGGCCCTAATATAACCTTTAAAAGTCCCCGTGATCAATAATTGCATGTTTTCTGAAGTGTATGATTGTTAGAGTCTTGCTAAATACCAAAAGTGTCTATTTACATGGGTATTTAGAGTGTAAACACAAGCCAAAAACACTTGAGAGATTTGGAGAGAAATAGATACAATTTGATTTGAGTGTTATCTTTCATATTTGATTTTCTTGGGAATTCAAAAAGGTTAACTCATGTGTGAAGAATAAAGTGATTTCATATGTGTGTCTATGACAAAGTGATGTTTTGATATTTGATCTATATCCGGTGATGTTCATTCTTTTGATCCAAATGCAAATATGGAATAAAATGTCCCAGAACAAAGTTTTGAAATTAATCAATTTTGCCCAGGAGTGCAAAAGGATAAGTGTGGGGGTGTGATGAGTGCATATTTATGTCCACATTTATGTCTTAAAATTGAAATTTTTGATGAGATATTTGTGCCTAAATGATTGATTTAAAGTGAATTTGTGACAATTGGATTTATTGGGTTTGGGAATTAAAGATGCTTAAAATGTGATTTTTAGTTGCATAAATTATTTTGGATGTTCTAATGTTTATTTGTGCAGCTGAAGTTAAAATTTTATTCATATAAAACATGAAATTGAATGGTCAAAGATGGTCCAATCTGGTCAACTCAGGACTCTTATGCAATTTTGAAAAGAAAGAGGTGGTTAAACTACAATTAAAGGAAAATTTTGGACTTATGTGTAAATAAACTAAAAAGGGTTGAAATGTAATTTTGGGCAAGTTTAAATCTGTTAGATATTTTAGAAGATATTTTGAAGAAAATATATCTTAAGATATTTTACTTGATATTGTTAAATAATTATCTTATTTAACTATATCAATAAATATCAAAAGATAATATTTGCCAAATCTTTTTGATTTAGGAAAGATATTATCAAATATTCTCAAAAACTGATTAAATCTGTTGAATATTTGAAAGATATTAGATATAAGATAAAAGATTTTATCAACAGAAGATTCAAAGTCTAATGCAATTGTTTGTTTTGATTATTGATTTAAGTTATTCTCTCTCTATGTCTTTCATCTCTCTATCATATTAAAAGCAAAGATTTTTGCATTATAATGTGTTTGAATCTACATGCATATTAATTATGAGTTCTAGGGTTTCTAGGTTTAATTGAGAATCTACTTTGATTGAATTTAGGAACTTTCATATGATTAAATGGTTTTTACTATCAATTGAGAATGTACTTTGGTTGGTAGTAATAATTTCAACTATAATCAATTGAGAATTTACTTTGGTTGAATTTGTTGTGAATAATCTAAAAAGGTCTTGCATTTGATTGAGAATGTACTTTGATTAACTGCATGATCGCCCTCAAATTAATTAAGAATGTACTTTAATTAATTTGAAACTTAAGCAATAATCAATTGAACAATGATTTGTGAGTAACCGATGATGAATCTATTTTGGAAAAGCAGTGGAATTAGCCCGTTTCTTCATAATTGTTTTTAAGTTTCCTCTTTGTTCTACAACATTCTTTCGAACATTCTCACTTTTACTCATAAGCATTGCATAGCATTCATAAGAGTCAGATATTCGAAAGCAATTATGTGTTCGTTAGGAGACGACTTAGGGTTACTTTCGCCCTATCTACTTTCTTGAATACTACTAGGCAATACTGAAGTTGCCTGAAAAGTAGTATTAATTTGATAGCTTCAACGACAGCTTATCAATGAGTTTGAATGGTGATGGAAGGTGTGTTTGGTGGTTCTCTAAGAGAGGTTGGGCGAACTCTTGGAGGAAGGTGGCTAGAGGGGGCCACTTGGGTTGCTCTAGCCTAGGGTGACCTTAAAAGAGTAGTATGGCACAAAAATGGCAGAATAACTTTACTCTAAATCAAAGATGATTACATGATGGAGAACACCTCTATTTATAGGCTAAGGTGTCTCAAAATGGGCTAAAACTTTAACCTAAAAGAGCCACCTTGGTTGTCTTGGAGAGCAAGGAGAAATCCTCTCCAATAGGAGGGAGACAAGTGGCAAAAATCTTCTCAAATGAGACAGTGACATGTGGCCACTACCTATGGAAAAACTCTCAATTTCTAGAGTGACACATGGCCACTAACTAGGAGGAAAACTCTCCAATGGGAAGCTTCCACATGTCTAGGACGAAATTCTTCTCCCTTGTTCTCCAAGCTTAGCCAAAATGTTGACCCTCAACACACCCATTTTGGAGGTCCAAGCATAGTCAACTTTGGGCCTTGACCCTTTGTTTACTTGTTTAGTCAAAATCCTATTCTATTTGGCCCAAAACACAAGGCCCAATTGAAATCCTATACTACTAGGCCCACAATACAAAGCCCAAATAAAATCTAGACTACTTGGCCCATAATACAAAGCCCAAATAAAATATAGACTACTTGGTCCAAAATACAAGGCCCAAAATTATTCTAACTCTACTAAATCTTCATGATGGCTTTAGATGGCCTAAGAGAAAGAGTATATGTCCATCTTCCATAGATGTCTCCAACTCTTCATGAATGTGCTAGGTCATGGCAAAGGGTGTATATATATAAGTGACCCAAATTGCTAACAATCTCTCATTGGTCACAAATATATATATATATATATATATATATATATATATATATCCATATAAATCCTTACAAATGTGTTAGACTTTATGAGCTCAGAATTGCCATTATATGCCTTGAGTATATCAAAAAGTCTCGTCCATTCATTATATCCACATGTAGAACCAAAGTAGTTTTAATTGCAACAATCGCAACTAAACCCAACAGTGATCACTAATGTTGATAGAACCAAATGATATGGATACATCATGAAATGTGTAGCATGAAAATTACGTGAAGGTGACCTATACATGTCTATTTTCAACTAGTCTTTACTTTATCTTAATGAGATCAACATAATAACCTTATTGTACAGAGTGTAATATTTGAATAATAAACCAGAATGTATGAATACATGAAAACCAAACATAAAACACAAACACACAAAGATGACTAACTCCCATTGAACCAAAGATTCCTCAAAATGTAAAACACTCATGTAAGCAATATGTTCATGAAAGACCTTGAGTGTAATTGTCTTATTAAGAGGATATATTACCAAGGAGTTTGTCCCTAAGTGTTCTATGAAAATCTATCCACTTTGTACTCTTTCTTTATGGACTGATTTGATGTCACAGTATAACCTAATTGGTCTTTCAATTCCTTTATAATACGCAGCCCTATGACAAAAATCAACCATATACCTTGATTTGATGCCTAATAAGTTGCTACAAGTTCTGTAATCATAGTGGATAAAGCCATAAGAGTTTGCTTGGTAATGGGCCAAGAAACTACACCACCAGCTAGCATGAAAATGTAACCTAAAATGGATCTTAAACTATATTGGCATCCTACAAAATTGTCAGAATACTTGATGATCTCTTACTGGTCTGACCTTCTATTTGTGAGCTTATAAACCTTTGTTCTCTTGAAAAAAAAATCTCATAACTTTATTGGCTGCTTTCCAAAGATCCATTCATGAATAACTTAAATATCTGCCTAGAACCCCAACTGTGTATGCTATATCCGGATGCATACATACTTGGACATACATCAGAGACTCCTTACTGTTGAAACTAAACTCGACTCCCTTAGTAACTGGAGAATCCCTTAATTTATTATCCGTCACGATAAAAGTATTAGCGGATTAGCAAGTGTACCAAATCCTATCAAGTAATAAAAATGGTAAATCCCATTATCGTTCTTCCCATGAGACTCGAAAGGCCTTATCGTTCGCATGAATCAAAATAGTAAGACTTGCGGAGAAAAATCAATATTTGTGGTGGATGCAATGACAGAAAATAAATATGCAATGTGTGATTCAATTGACGACATTTAGGCAATGGATGAATGGAGTTGTTGGAGGTTTACAATTTCATCTAATCCTCTCTCTTTTATTTACTCCTCTTGTTTAAACGGCGTTATTATCTAATTGCATGCAAACTTTCTTGGCCTCCCCTTAACCCGATCCCTCAGCAAAAAGGGCCTATTACTAATTATCGGCTTGCTATCCCTAGCCTCCCCTAGCAACTAGCAACGCATTACAAACAGAAGCAAATACAATTGGTCGTCCTACTCCCCTATCCCTAGGTGGTATTACTTAACCAAGGAAAAATCTCACCAGTTCATGTCATTACTGTACGTCCCCGTATCAATAAAGTCAAAGATCAATTACCGAATGAGTTAAACGACAAAGGCATTAAGCACAGTATGAGAATCCAACAATTGATAATAAACGCATATGAAAAACATATAATTTAAACAAGAGTTTCAATAATCGAGAGTATTAAAAGATTACATTGTTCCCCCACCAACAAAAAGGAATTAGTTCACCATAGTCATGGTGAACCAAGATGAAAATAATGGAAGATATGGAAAGCAAACTCTAGAAAAGATGAAAATGAGCCTAAGCATCCAAGAGATCCTCTCCAAAGAGAGCAAAGTAGGTCTGGTCGCCCTCCTCTGTCAAAAGAATGAATTGGAATTCGTAACAAGCCCAAGCCCAGCTGACCACCGCCCGGCGTCACACTTTGCCGCCCGGCGGTGGACCTTGAATCGCACCACCGCCCGGCGGTAAGGGTCTACCGCCCATTGGTTTCCCTCGTGCCGTAAAACCGCCCGGCGGCAGGGGTCTGCCGCCCGACGCCCAAAACTGGTGTCTTCTCCTCCCGTTTGACCGTCCGGTGCGAGGGGTTTACCGCCGGGCGGTGTCTAGACTCTTCTTTTCTTTGATTTTCTCACTTTTCTTGAGTCTTTGACCTTCCTCTTTATTCCCAATCTTCACTTCTGTCAATTTTGCTGCAAAACAAGCATAAAATCGCTAAAAACAGCTTTCGACCCTCGACTGACTCATTTATTGAGTTTTGTTTGATTTCAAGCTCATTCTAAGCAATAAAGGGTGTAATTTAGTCCAAATTAGCATATGAAAATAACGGTTTTTCAACCGTTATCACAACCCCAAACTTAGAAATTTGCTTGTCCTCAAGCAAAACAAAACAAAACCATAAAACAAAACAGAGCTTGACTTTCTACCCTTTTATCCAATGATTCAACATTTCCAAAGTGCATGACAAAACTTACTCAATTTCAGATAATCAGTGAACTCAAATCAAGATGCATGGTTGTTCTCAACTTAGTTTAGCTCATGCGTTACTCAACAGATGCTACACAGTATGAATGATCAGTCCACTTAACAAAGAATGCAATCATGAACTTAAGAAGTTCTCACCAAGCAAGTGGTTCACTCAATCACTCAAGTGTTTAAGGTAGCACTCCACTCTTTATTGTTCACAAATCACAAGAAATAAAATTGTCATTCATCTCAAACAATCAACATCTTTCCATGCAAATGCCATCAAAAGGACTTTTCCAAGGCTTGTAATGAGGTCGGGCTATCAAGAAAAATTGGTTTTTCTGGATCACAAAATTCTTGAGTCAAAAGAACTATTTCATCAATGAAAAGGTTCAAGTTTAAACTCTCTCTTGTTACCAATTTCACTCATTCCCAGCTTCTTCTCTTTTTCTTTTTCATTAAGCTCATCTTCATGTTTTTATTCTTTTCTTTTCTTTTTCTCTATTCATGTATTTTGCTTTTCAACACTTGAGCTCAATGCTTTTCTTTTGCCTTTCCAATTTTTCCATGCAGCCCCAAACTTGAACCTTTTCATTCCATACAATTATTCTCAACCCAACTCAAGATAAATAATTTGAAATCAAAGGCTTTCATCCTGTTTCAGGCTAAGGTTCAAAAAGGATATAATCTTTAAAGCTTTTTGGGTGAAAATTTGGCTAGAAAAGGGTTTTCAAACATGGCCTTGATCATTTGACATTCACATAAAAATCAACCAATCATCAAGATTAAGGCAATAAAATTTATGCTTCAATGTGAACAATACATGCAACAATAAAAACTCTGGGGCTCAATACCTCACACAACATGCCTTCTCACGCACAGTCATTCATACATCCTGCTTAGCATCATGACCACAATCATACTTCCTCACGCATCTGTTTCACAGGGTGTTAACATGCATACAACTTAATAATCATTCACATCAAATCATTATCAAAGAGACTCATCATGCAAAGTAGTCAGTCAAACATCTTCAGAAAAGGTATTCAAGTCAAGCATTCACACTGAAAAATAAAATTCAAAAATTATTCTAGAAATTTAAAATGCAAAAGTGAAAGAAGACAAGAGAAGAAAAGAAAGAAAAAACAATCTTGTCTATAATATGGGAAACTATCAGTAGATGCCCTCAATCATCCCATGTTGTCATCTGAGTCCTCCTGACTCTCATCCTCAGCATCCTCAAAGTCGTCTCCAACTGTGTTTGGTGCTCTTCCTGCACCAAAACCACTACTTTGACCCTGCTCCTGAGGCCAAGCCACTGCTGCATGATACTCATCCATGGTCCACCTATGTACTGGTGGCTGATCATACATCCCAATTATCATCTCAGCAGTTGTTGTCTGCCCCCTGTAAAGAGCCTCCATCCTAGCCTCCATCATGGACGTATACATGTCCCTCATCTGAAATGGCTCTGCATGTTGTGCTGGACCATCAGGAACCTGATCCTGCTGTGATGCAGCTCTCCTACGACATCCCCTGGGTGTTGCTCCTGCTTCTCCTCCCTCAGCACAGTACTGCTGAAAGTAAGCAGCATCAATAACACTCCTAGGTCTCTCATATGGAGGAACTGCAGTATCCACCCCACCCAGTTGGCAGAGAAAAGTAATAAGGGATGAATGTCCCAATGGTGTTCTGCTACTCGCAGTGGTAGCGCAGTTGCGTATCTCGTCGGCAATAATCTGCCCGACATTCACATCCAGCTGCTTCAGCATACAATAGATAAGACAGCTCCTCTGTATCGTGACATCGGAGATGTGTGAGCAAGGTTGGATGTTGGCATGGGTGAAGGTCATCCAATACCTTGCCAAAGGTGACAAGTCTAGCCTCTTGATATTAACCCGGGCTCCACTGGCATTTGTCTGAAAGCGCCTTCCAGGAAGGCATAGAACCCTTTCCATCTCAGCAGTATCCTCCAGCAAACTAAAGCGAGTAGCAAAATGGCACTGCTCTCCTGGCCATTCCGTGCCCAAGAAGTTGTTTATTGTTTCAGGGTCACACTTAATAATATGTCCCCTGACAAAACTTTTATACTATCCAGCTGCAATTCCTCCCCTGGAAATAGCATTGGTGTAAAATTCCTTCACAAATTCCACACTGGCTGGTGCAGGGTAGTTTGTCAGCCTCAACCAATCTCTTCTCAAAATCTCCTCTTTTGCACGGTTGCGAAGTGCTCCTCATGATGCCTAGAAAGGAACCTCTGGGAATCAAACCCTCTCGGCCTCTCAGGCTCCTTCCTCTTGCTGCCAGTATTTTTCCGTCTTCATGTTGATGAAGACATCCCTGCGAAATTCATAATGCACAACAGACCATAGGAATCCAGCATTAGTGGTGAATAAATCATCAAGCATTTATAGGCCGCACAGTTCGACACTAAGAGTGAAAAAGGGTTTTCCTCCATATCAAAATGAAGAAATTTTCAGGAATCTACAGCAGACCGCCCGGCGGTACATCAAGACCGTTCGGCGGTGCGACACAACCTTTTTCAAAAACCAGTTTTAATGATCCTATTCTCCACTCAAACACTAAATTCATCCAAGCAAATAGGATTCATGCATCTTAATGAGTCAAAACAGTTCCCAAACCATCAATTCATGCAAGGAGAATGAAAACCCTAACTTATCATGTTCCTAAGCATGTTCTAATATCAAAATCCAAAATTAGAAACTAAGAATGAAATTGCAAAACTTACTTGAGTGGAGAAATGCAATGCTCGCAAGAAATCCTTCAATTGATGATGCAAAACCTCCTAATGCACTCTTCTCACCAAAAACCCCCAAATTTGAAACAGGAAAATAGGGCAATGTGAGTGGGAGATAAGAGTTTGGGAAAAAACTCTTTGGGACGCTCTTAGAAAGTGCCAATTGGGTGCAACAAGCCACGAATACCGCCGGGCGAAATGCAAAGAGGAAAAATGAAGTGCAGAACAACCAAACCCGCCCAGCTTTAAAGGGCTCGGGTTGGGTGTCTCGCCGCCACCGCCCGGCGGTGCGTGGTACTCTTCCTCCCCAAATTTTTTTCTTTTTATTCTTTTTGAAATTTTTTTCTGTGGCACCAGATTTCATTTTTCAAGACTTCCTCCACTCAGATGTTTATGCAACCTATGATGTACTACAAACAGGGTTCAAAAACAAACTAACTAACTAAGAAAAAATCAATAAATAACTGGGCTGCCTCCCAGGTAGCACTTGTTTATCGTCACGAGCCTGACCCAAACCTTTCTAGCACCCGTCAGTAGGTGCAAACCTTACCATTACCCATCACTGGGTGAACCTTCCTGTATCCTTCAGTGGATACTTTAACTTTCTAGCATCCCTCAGTAGATGTTATCCCAGTGGCATTCATCAGTAAATGTTATGTTGCTTGATATTCTTTTCTTCTTCTTTCTGCTAAATCTCTTCAAAAAATTGAGAACACCAAGCACATGTTTCCATGTATTAATCATAGGGACTTTGATCTCCAATTTCTCGAAGATCTCCTTGGAGGACATAAATCTCTTTCCTTTCCTATGATATTTCTTTTTATGAGGAAGAGGTTATTCATGTGATCTTTTCTTCTGTCTTCTCTTCCTCTTTCTCTCAACCTTCTCCTTCTTCCACTTTCTTTTTTTCTTTTTTCTTATTTTCTTATTTTTTTCTTTTTTTTAATCACTGCTTGTTTTTTTTTCATCTTTCTCTCCCTCACTCAACCTTTTTGCTTCAACTTCCACTATTATCTCTTCATCAGTAGCCTCCTCTTCATTTCAAAGATAGTTACTTGATATTCCTCTTTAGGGTCAACTTCAGTGTTACCCCGAATAATACCTAGAGATATCAATGCTTTTGTTATCTCATCTTCTCCTATCTTCTCTTCATCAATATCCTCTTCTTTAGGAATATCCTCCTTTTCAGGGTCAACTTCAGTGTTACCCTTATAATACCCAAAGATATTAGTGTTTTTGTTATCTCATCTTCTATCTTTTCTTCATAATTGACTTTATCATTCGCAAAGATAGTAGATTGACATTCTTCCCTGGGGTCTACCTAAGTACTAACCCCAATAATGCCCAGAGATTTTAATGCACAAGAGATTTGTTTATCCAGTAAACGTTGTTCCATTTCCCCCCCAACGTTTCTTTTCTTAAAGAGGATTGTTTCTCTTTTTCATTTTGATCAAGATATGAGTGAGGTTCCCACCAGTGATTGAAATTATTTTGGTAGGATTGAGTGCCCATATAATCAACTTCTTGTCCAAACTGCATCCTGCAAATCTTAGGCACAAAACTCTAGAGAACATTTATTAGAACAAAAATAAAACAAACATGAAAAATTAAATAATTATAAACAAGTCAAATTCAATAAATTCACACTACTTGATAAGTCAAACCTCGAGTCCCCGGCAGCGGCGCCAAAAACTTGTTAGCGGATTGGCAAGTGTACCAAATCGTATCAAGTAATAAAAATGGTAAATCCCATTATCGTTCTTCCCATGAGACTCGAAAGGCCTTATCGTTCGCGTGAATCAAAATAGTAAGACTTGCGGAGAAAAATCAATATTTGTGGTGGATGCAATGACAGAAAATAAATATGCAATGTGTGATTCAATTGACGACATTTAGGCAATGGATGAATGGAGTTGTTGGGGTTTACAATTTCATCTAATCCTCCCTCTTTTATTTACTCCTCTTGTTTAAACGGCGTTATTATCTAATTGCATGCAAACTTTCTTGGCCTCCCCTTAACCCGATCCCTCGGCGAAAAGGGCCTATTACTAATTATCGGCTTGCTATCCCTAGCCTCCCCTAGCAACTAGCAACGCATTACAAACAGAAGCAAATACAATTGGTCGTCCTACTCCCCTATCCCTAGGTGGTATTGCTTAACCAAGGAAAAATCTCACCAGTTCATGTCATTATTGTACGTCCCCGTATCAATAAAGTCAAAGATCAATTACCGAATGAGTTAAACGATAAAGGCATTAAGCACAGTATGAGAATCCAACAATTGATAATAAACGCATATGAAAAACATATAATTCAAACAAGAGTTTCAATAATAGAGAGTATCAAAAGATTACATTGTTCCCCCAACAACAAAAAGGGTTTAGTTCACCATAGTCATGGTGAACCAAGATGAAAATAATGGAAGGTATGGAAAGCAAACCCTAGAAAAGATGAAAAGGAGCCTAAGCATCCAAGAGATCCTCTCCAAAGAGTGCAAAGTAGGTCTGGCCGCCCTCCTCTGTCAAAAGAATGAATTGGAATTCGTAACAGGGTTATTTATAGGTGAGAAGCGCAGCAGAAAAATAGGCCCAAGCCCAGCTGACCACCGCCCAGCATCACACTTTGTCGCCCGGCGGTTTCCCTCGTGCCGCAAAACCGCCCGGCGGCAGGGGTCTGTCGCCCGGCGCCCAAAACTGGTGTCTTCTCCTCCCGTTTGACCGCCTGGAGCCAGGGGTTTACCGCCGGGCGGTGTCTAGACTCTTCTTTTCTCTGATTTTCTCTCTTTTCTTGAGTCTATGACCTTCCTCTTTATTCCCAATCTTCACTTCTGTCAATTTTGCTGCAAAACATTGCAAAACAAGCATAAAATTGCTAAAAACAGCTTTCGACCCTCGACTGACTCATTTATTGAGTTTTGTTTGATTTCAAGCTCATTTCTAAGCAATAAAGGGCGTAATTTAGTCCAAATTAGCATATGAAAATAACGGTTTTTCAACCGTTATCAAAAAGCATTATAGATGTCATCAACATACAAACCCTCTCTTTTTGAGTATAGTCTTTTATCACAAGACAAACTTTATACCTCTCCATATTACCATTAGAATCCCTTTTGGTCTTAAGTATTCACTTATTTCCAATGGGTTTCATACCTTCTGGTAACAAGACAAGTTCTCAAACCTTATTGTCTTGCATAGATTTATACTTCTCGTGAAGCACATGTTTATGAAGATCTTGAGTTTGTTCTTATAGAGGTTCTAAACTTACTAGAGGTTTTGAACTTTACGAATTAAATTACTTCCAATGATTCTTCCTTTAAACTTTATTCTTCCCCACAAACTCAATATCCTGAAAGAATATTATACTTAATATCATGTAATTTCATATTTAAGTATTCATAATAGGAAGTCACCGTATGAAGAATATATAGATTATTATTTGCCAAAAGTGAATCGATTTCAACAAAACTTGAAAAAAAAAATTGAATTCATTATTTCCAAACTAATACAAATAAAAAAATTGTCCAAATAAATAAATGAAATCAAATTCCGCATAAATGACGATACAATGAAATGTCTTTCAAAACCAAAATTAGAAAACCAATACAAAATAATAATCAAAAACATTTTATCACTTGCATCACTATGAATTTGACATCTCTAAATAGATTCATCTTTTAGAATCAATTGTCTTCTTATAGCTTAGGTAATCATTTCTTTGCACGCCAAGCATGATATTTTGTGCATTTTTTCCTCATGTGTCCAACTTTATTGCAAAAGAAACATTTTTTTTTTCCATTTGTAATGGACCTTTAGAAGCATCGCCATTAGGATTCTCAGTTTTCTTTCTTTTGCCTTTATCATTAGAGGTACTAGTTAAGTGAGCACTTTCAGTCCTTTCTTGCTTTAGTCTCTCCTCTTCTTGAACACAATATGAAATGAGCTCGTTAAGAGACCATTTCTCCTTTTGACAGTTATAGGAAATCTTAAATTGTCCAAACTGTATAGGAAGAGAGTTTAGAATAAAATGTACAAGTAAGTCTTCTTGCAACTTAAGTTTCAACGCCTTAAGTTTTGAAGTAATGTTTGACATTTTCATAATGTACTCTCTCACATTTCCATTGCCTTGATACCTCATGGAAGTCAAGCTTTGAAGAAGTGCACTTGCTTCTACCTTTTTCGCTTTTCACAAAGCGTTTTTCAATCTCAACAAGGAAATCTTTAGCACTTGTAATTTCTTCAGATATAATACCTTTATAGACCTCTAGAATGTCGCGCATAATGACCATCAAACACATGCCATTTGAGCGATCTCACTTCTCATATACTCTCCTCTCTTCAGAGGTACTTGAGTACTTAAGAGAAAGAGGTTTCTCAATGTTAACGGAATGGCAAGCGTACCATATCGTTCCAAGTAATATAATTGGTAAAACCCAATATCGTTCTTCCCAAGAGACTCGAAAGGCCTTATTGTTCGTGTGAATTAAAATAGTAAGACTTGTAGAGAAAAATTAATTGGTGGGAACGCAAAAACACAAAATAAACATGCAATGCGTTGATTCAGTTGACGAGAAAAGAGTATGAATGAATGGAGTTGTTGGGGGTTTACAATTTCATCTAATTTGTTCTCTCTTATTTACTCCTCTTGTCTAAATTGCTTTATTATCATATTGTTATGCAAACTTTCTTGGCCTACCCTTAACCCGATCCCTCGACGAAAAAAGCTTATTACTAATTACCGGCTTGCTATCCCTAGCCTCCCCTAGCAACTAGCAATGCATTACTGAACAGAAGCAAAAACAATTGATCGTCCTACCTCCCTATCCCTATGTGGTATTTCATTAATCAAGGAATTACTCACCAGTTCATGACATTATTGTACGTTCCCGTATCAATAAAGGCAAACAACAATTATCGAATGAGTTAAACGATAAAAGCTTTAAGCACAGATGAGAACCCAACAATTGATAATAAACGCATATGACAATCATATAATTAAACAAGAGTTTCAATAAAAGAGAGTATCAAAAGATTACATTGTTCCCCCAACAACAAAAGGGTTTAGTTCACCATTGTCATGGTGAACCAAGATGAAAATAATGGAAGAAATGGAAAACAAACCCTAGAAAAGATGAAAAGGAGCCTAAGAATCCAAGAGATCCTCTCCAGAGAGTGAAAATTAGGTTTAGCCGCCCTCTTCTGTCAAAAAGAATTAAAATGAAATCGTAACAGGGCTATTTATAGCTGAGGAGCGCCACAGAAAATAGTCTTCTGACAACCGCCCGGCGTCGCACTTATGCCGCCCGGCGGTTTACCCTAAATCGCGCCACCGCTCGGTGGCAGGGGTCTACCGCCCGGCGGCACCGCTAGGTGTCTCCTCCTCGCATCTGACCGCCCGACGGTGAATCCTTGCCGCTGGGCGGTTCCTAGACTCTTCTTTTCTTCAATTTTCTTCCTCTGCCTTGAGTCTAAGACCTTCATCTTCAACTCCAATCTTCACTTTCATCAGAATTGCTGCAAAACAAGCATAATAATGCTAAAAACAGCTTTTAACTCTCAACTGACTCATTTATTGAGTTTTACTTGTTCTAAGCTCATTCTAAGCAGTAAAGGGAGTAATTTAGTCTAAAATAGCTTATGAAAATAACGGTTTTTCAACCGTTATCACAAAATCCTTAACGCGAGGTAGAGATCCATGCAGCCAAGAATTATCTATATGTTGTCTTTCCAATCCTTAAAATTTGTACCGTTGAGGACCAGAACTGAATTTAAGGTCGCAGATATTGAAGCTATCGTAATTATATTTTAGAATAAGAGAAATAAAGGAATTAAGCTCATGCCGTAAAATTAATAATTATATAAGAATGGTCTATCACATTTTAAGACACCCAATGCGTATCAATATCAAGTCTTTGGAGAGTAATATTAATTGCTAAAGGTATCTTGGTGTAACGATCAACATTGATAATAAGAACATGTCCAAAAACAAACCTATCTTTGGATAGATTTTATTATTGATATGTAATAAACTTTATAATTATCACACGTTACCATCATAGGTGCGTATACAATCCGGCCAAATATTAATCTTCCTTTAGGCCAACCAATACTCGCATGGATATGTATCAACACGAACATTCATAACTTCTCTATGAACTAATCCAGATAAAAAAGACTCACTTTGGTGATTTCTTAATTATCAATAGCTCATTTAAAAAATTATAAACAAGACCAAAATTGAATTTTATTTATTCCTAATTAATTATAACTTTTACTTTTACTTTATTTCAAAATATTTAAATTTTGAATTACTTTATTTCAAAATTTTATTTTATCTTAAATTGTTTTAATTCTTTATCTTCTTCACAAGTAATAGGTCCTCACCCAAACTAGGAACAACTGCACGAGCCAATGAGCCCATCCTAAAACTAGCCCATGGCATAGAGAAGAAAGAGAGCGAACAATAGGGTTTTAATTTTGGGGGTTTACAAAATTAAGGTTTCAATTTGGGATTTTTCCCTTCTTGATTCTAATTTTAATTAGGGTTCCCAATTTTCAAATTTAGGGTTTAAGAACCTAGGATTCTTAATTTTTAATTTAGGGTTCTAGAAACATAATTAGGATCCTTAAATGTATTTTTAATTAATACTAATTAATTTGGTTTCCAAAACAAAAAAAAAATCGTTATTGCATTAAGAATTTAACGTAGGCTATAAACCCTTAAATGAAAACTCCCAAAAATTATAATCATAATTTCTTATAAAATTGAAAAGATCAAAAGTTTCTGTCAATTAATCACTAACATGCTCTTATACCAATTGTTAGAAATTTTATGATTGAAAGATTAACAAATAATGAACAATAAACCCTTTAATCAAAGCAGTTCTCAATACCCTTAGAACATTAAAGCAGAAGCGTACCTAAAGGATTAGATATTGGGAAAAGGAATAAGTAACCTGAGTTGGTCTTTGATGTTCACACTATAGAGCATCTTAGGTTCTCTCTGGATCTTCTCTTCTGATGGGGATAAAGAGAAAGAAGGAATGATACGATGTACTCACAGATGGGGACCATGATCCTTTAAATAACCTCTGACAGTTAATATTCTTTAGTTTCAATAATTATAATTTGGCCCCTTCAACATATTAAAATTATTGCTGGTCTACATAATATTCTTATACCATTAGCCATATTTATCTTGATTAGATCATTTTAAAAAGTTGACTAATAAAATATAATGTCCCTAACACATTTAATAATTGTTATATATATATATATATATATATATATATATATATATATATATATATATATATATATATATATATATATATCATTAGTTCGACAAATAATCAATAAGAACCAAATATATGAACATCCAAATTCAAACTAATGTAACCACATAATTGAAGATCTTATATAAATCCTACCAAATAATCAAATATGTTCCACTTGTATCAACATAAGCAACACAATAATATCTGTTCCATTTTTAGAATACATAATTAGAACTATATCAACATTCATTTGCACTTCATAGGTTTGCATATACTTTATTCAAATTTCAAATCTATTGTTACATATACAAATTCAATTTCATATCACCACAAAAATTTTGCCATTAATATTTCTCAATCAAAAATAAAAAACACCACACCAATCTCATTACAAATATCTAACTTTGGTCCAAACCATTAAAAAATTCTAATTTTTTCATCTTCTAATAAATATTCTTTTACCCAAAATAAACTTGGAAATTAAAGAATTCAATCAGAACAATTAGAAATGTCCTAAAATGTTCTCAAAATGATTAATTAAAATGATAAATTCATCATTATAGATTTAAACTATCACAAATTCATCTTTTACTATCAGATCGCACATGTTTAAACTCCTACCTGAAAAAAAAACTAAAAATAAAAAAATAGTGATAAAAGGAAAAGGAAAAATATATTCAAAAAAAAAATCAAATCTATAACATATCCTCATTCTCATTCTCACTCCACTCCTTCACAAAACTTCTTTCTTTAAGTTCTTACCATTATATATGATCTCTTTCAAAATTTGATTGCAGCTCACAAAAACTACAGAGTCAATAAACAAATTTGTCTAATCAAATTTTCAAGTGGAATAAATTTCTATACTCTCAAATAGATCATTTCTTCTCTTATTTTTCTTATGATTTTATCATTAATTTTGGTCAGTTAAGAAAAGTAGTCCTTTCCTATAGCATAAATTTGTCTTGTTTGGATACTTTACTCTAGATCTTTAGGTTTTTAGTAGCTTTACTACTTAAATTTGAAATTTTTTCTTTAAAGACAGACATTGCAAGTAAGGGAACCTATTTATGATTTTGATAGAACTATGGGATAAATGACTTGGATGTGAAGATGATTTGGTCACTAGATTTTTTTTTTTTATCTAGGAATTGTGGCTCGGTTGAGAAATTCTTAAATGTTTGTATTTGAGTGTTGTTGAGTTCTCTTTAATGAAATTTTGTTTCAAAATGTTTTTAACTTGGATATTCTTTTTGAGAAGTTGGTAGAATGACTAATTTATGCATGTTGAGGTATAAGGTTAATTTATATAATTTTCCTAATGTCACTTTGTGTGTTTAATGTGAATATAAATAATTATACTAAATTTGAATGATGAGGGTTGAATTGAAATAGGTGAAGGAAGAGGTTTGAACAAATCATGGTTTTGATTGATCATTTGATTTGTTCAAAAGTTATATTATTAAAGTGTTTGAAAATATCTTTTAAACTATTTGATTTGGTTGTTAAGGTTGATTTTTCTCATATTTTTCTCTAATACATGATTTTCTCTGAAGTGACAATAAAATAGAGATTTAAATCTTACTCTCAGTCTTTTTTTTATTCAAACGAAAATATAGATGAAAATAATCTTGTTCTCTCCCATATTTTCATTCAAGCAAAAGTAACACTGCAAGACAACAATTAGATTTGTCAAAAATTCTCTTAAACAAATAAATTTTCGCTGAAATGAACCTATTTCTGCATAAGCTAAAATATTGACTTTTGTGGTTAGATCTTTAAGATGATATGTGAATTGTTCTTTTATTTGTATATAAACTATCAATAATCATGTTGTTAACAACGATCATCCTACTTCAATAACAAGTGTTGAGAAACTGGAAGAGAGTTTTTACATACTAAAACGTGTTTAGATGTATGACTTAAGTTATAATAAACTTATCTGGAGTCTTTATTCTTAGACTCACTTGTAAATTTAAGTATTGATTATTAGACCATTTATGGATCATTAATAAAGTTGTTTCTTTTGTATAATTTAACTTTGTATATATTGTTTGTGAAAAAACTTGTTGTAACTAATATATGTGCAAGAAAAGCATCTACAAGACCATAAAGATTTTATTTTGAAATTTTCTTCTCTCTCAATCCCGTATCACACTTTATTACTATTATCTTAATACACTTAATTACATTTGTATTGTTTTAATGTACTTAATAACAATATAAACTAAAGTTATAATAAGTGATGAAGATGACTTCGATGAAATATGAAAAGATTAACTTAGTGTTTAAGATTCATTGTCGTCTCCTGTATTAAGTAATTTAAGTAATATTTTAGAAAGAAACATATATTTAAAATAAAGAAGACAACCTCAAAGATCACATATCTTATATATATAACACACCTAAAATAATATATTTATCATACTTTTAAAAAATTATTATTACTTGCGTTAATGAGTGTTTCGAGTTAACTATAGTTAAACTTAAAGATTACAAATAACACAGAATATCAATGATTTGAAATTAATAACTTAAAAAAAGATAATTTTCTACGTCAAGTATACCTTTATTTTTATTTTATGTCTTATGATGTAATTAGTAATATAAAATAGTTACGATAATATAATGAAATACAATTGAACAAGTTGATTGAAATATAATTAGAACATTAAAATAAAAAGAATAATCTGAAATTTCTATCGAAAGTAGGCTTATATTGTTAAGATATCATAACTAAAATCGAGTATTTAAAAATTAAATCACGAGACTAAAAATTGTTTTAAGAATAACAGAACCATTAAATAAAGTACTATCAATTAAATGGACTTAAATAATAATACTCATTATACGAACATTTGAATAAAAATCAAATATAAATAAAACAAAGTAAATGTCTAGTTTACTTGTATTTGAATCTATAAACAGTATTAAACATTATTTTTTCCAGCCAATGTTCTTTTGTCCATTCATCATCATAGCATAGGCCAGATATGTTTAAAATCTAACATTATTCTGAAGAATTTAAAATTGTGCACTAAAAATGGATGGAACGATGACCAATATTAAACTGTGTTTACAAGAAGACAAAAATATAAGTATATACTTAAAATCATTTGGAAAAAGGAATTAGGAATAGCTTTTTCTTGAATTGTGAACTGAATGCCCTAGGATTCATTCTCATGTACACAAAATAGTACACATTCACAATAGCTGTATGGCTAAACACTTTAAACAATTAAGATATTACACAAATGGCATTCCCCGCACCACAAACTAAAATGGGGAAAGTGGGGAAACTAGAAACATCGTGATGCACAAACAGGATGAATCGTGTTTTTCCTGAATCACCTGGTTACAATAATTCTAAATATACGAACCATGATGCAAATGCAACTACACATCTTTGCATGCGATGGCAAAGGAAACCAGGAAAAAAACTCTAGGAACACATGGAAGCAATGTTAAGCAACACTTGTACCATTGTCATAGCTCTGAGAGAATGGCAGGAATGTAATGTGATAACTCTGCTGTCAGTGACTGGAAACCATTAACAAGCTGTGTATGGAAATCCTGATCTTCCTCGCCAATCAATCTGAAGTGTACGCGAATGGCACGTTTACAAACAGCCATGAACTCAAGAAGGGCTGCTATTAGTTGTTGCAGTTCCTGTGACCGCAACCTTGTTGCAGGCTCCCCAGACAAGAAGGCTGTGCAGACACTCAAGACGCCACTATTCACCTGTACAAATCCAAGTGTGCTGTCGCATTAGAAAAACAAAGAATGATGCATGTATATTTAAATCTGGGTTTTAATTTCAACAACCAATATTAGGATTACTAGAAATACAAACTATGTTTTTTTGTAACCAGATCGATCAATTAATCGATGTTTTTTACTGAGTTAATGCTTGAATTTTAAATAACCATCATTGTATAGATTTTAAACAGTAGTAACATAAATGTACAAATAAAACACATAACATTTGGGTCTAAGTTTCAAAACAATACACAATGATGTCTATTAACAATAACAAGTTTACATCTAAAATGAAAGAGGAAATGAAGGATACTTTGGTTGACTTTTACTTTTTCATATAAAAAAAATGTATTGAAGCAATTTTCATCAATGCATTGTTAACAGCTTTTTTAGCTTTATCAAGGCCAGTTCAGTAGTTTATTTGGACCAAGCACCCAACCGAATCCCTGGTTTTCCAGTCAAGCCGGTCCAGTCCGATTTTTAGAATCAAGAATACTTGTAACCATACTTTTTTCGAATATAAAGACAGCAGAAAACATACGATACCATATCCGACTACCAATACTAAAACGTACTTGTACTGCAACACTGCCTTGGAGAATTCTTTGTAGACTCTGAAGTCTTGGAAGTTGATCACCCTCAGAGCTTCGAGGCTCTTCAAGCTCATTTCTCAATGCAGCTGTTCGTGTTTCAATCATTCCGATTGCATTTTCTACTGGAGAGAATTCAAGGGACTCGGATTTGATTACCAATAGTCTATTTACTAACGCTGGAAAGGAACCCTCGGTCTGAAGAACGGTACGTCTCTTCCATTGATCTTCCAATCCACCTTGAGTCTTGCCATTTTTGGTAAATGGGGTGTCAAACAAGAATCGGTCAAATACCCGGGCTCGAACACTTCCAGTAGAGAGGGAGAAAATTCTTTCCCTCCTACTTCCCAAATCTTCATCTTCCATGACTGGATCAACAGCAGTAATCTGAAGGTAACAGACACCAGGCTGTAACTCCTCTGCCTTCACTTGTCTAGAATCTGGAATAATATGCAAAGTGTGATTACCATCCATTCTAGACTCGTATATGTGACTAAGTTTTTCCATTATGTCACCTAGACGTACATCACGAGGCTCACGATAGACATACTCCTTTTTATCAAGTTTCCCAAACCTATCACCATAAAATCCAACCCTGTAGTATGTTGCATCTGTAAAAGGAATTGGACTAGATTCCTGTTCAAGAATTGATTCATAGATATTGGTAAGTAACGTGTGACATTTAGCCAGCTGTCCATAAGCCCTCCTACTTTTGTAAACTGGGATGACAAGTTCAAGAATGCTTGCACAGAAATGAAAAAGCTCAGCTTGTGAGAAGAGCTTATTAGCAAGCTGCAAGTATTTCACGGCAGAGTCAACGGTTAGTTTTGAAGCACCATATCCCTCAACTTCAGCGGCAGATGCTTCAGAGGTGATCTCATTGCTGACCATAGGACAAATCTTCCGTAAAGCAGCAACGTGGTCTTTGCTCCACACACCATCGTTTCTGGCAACAAGGGCCTACATTAAAATTTAAAAATGGAGTAAGAACAATAGTATTACCATATAAACCAGACGAACTTTTCTGCTCTACCCTCGCTCTCCACCCATGGCATAAATTAAAAATGATAATGGTCCCTAAAATGGAAAGGGCAGCTATTACAGTAGTTAAAATATAAAAATATCATTAGTATTTGAAGAATCAAAAGAATGAGCACTACAATTTGGTTTCCTTAAATTTATATTTAACAATGCTAAAATAATTAATATCTTAGGTTATTTAGCACTATCCCAAGGCTTTAATTTTGTCTGACAACCACCAAACAAGTGGGTACAAAACATGAAGAAAATGAATACTATAAAACAGGAAAAAACATTAGCTAAAAGGGGGCAACCTATCTATAACCAAAGTTAACATTCGTTCAAGGACACGAGCAAATTGCAATATAATGTCTTTAGATATGAAGAATAAGCATGGTAATTCAAAGCATAATTGGTCTCGTCACATTTTACTCAAAAAGCAAAACATCCAAGAATCAATAATTGAAAATCCTCAGTAAAATACACGAATAAGTTCTGAGTGCTAAATATGTCCATCACGTCCATTTATGTATTTTATGGAAAAATGTTATACAATTCTTGTATAAATAAATCAATTGCCTTTACCTGCATTACAACACCAGCAACGGCAACAGCACACTGAGCAGCTTCTGCCCAAGATTGCATTTCCTGATGAGCATCACATAGATGAAGCAACCACATTATGTGAAGATCAGGGACAGGGGCAAATGCCATGGCCAATTTATAGAAGCTTTCAGCAGCAGCATATCTATCCATAGTCATCATGGGGGCCTGAAACAGACATTTTAAACCAATTATTTGCCAACTCGGTAATTCTAATACAGACTATAACACAAAGCACATTCCAAATATATTCTACCAATTAAATGGCAATTCTGAATAGTACTTCTCGCTGCAATTAAAGCCTATAATGATGCATCAGTAATAAAACTTACCAATAGCGCATGCTCCAAGCTGCCATCAAGGGCCAAAAGAAGGCTATCAGAGAGATATTTCACCTCAGACCAGGACCATCTATTCTCTGTTATTTTTTCTGGAACAGCCACAAGAGCATTCTCAGATAATCCACACTCATTCAACAGGTAGGAACTTTTAGTTTCATCCTTCATTTCATCTAAAGACCTCCTTAGTCGCCGTGCTTCGCCACTTTCCTCTAGGCTCCCATCAGATCTCATCTGAGTAACTTGCACATCAGACATTAGCTCAGACAATGTGATAATCAACATGACTCTCAATCTTGCTGTCTGCATAAAGTAATGAAATGAACTCTGCACAAATTGGAGAAACCAAAAATAAGGATTTCATTAATAGGATATGAAACCAAAGGATATAGCAATCTATAAAGTTTAAAGAGAAGAAAACATACCCTCACAAGTATCTGAAGGCCCACAACTGCCCTTTGCCTAATATTTTCATTTCGGAAAACTGCAAGCCGGAGGAGATGGAAAGTGACTTGTTTTAAAAAACGATCATTTTCCCTTGCCATCAAAGTTGCCCCATGTAAATCAAAAACACTGTTAAATACAGGAAAAAATGCTTTCCAAAATGTCAATGGCTGATTTCTGGATAAAAAGCTCATGAACACAACTGTTATGCAATCAAGTTTTCCATAATCAGTTGCAATGCTGTGGGATTCAGCCATCATGGAAAATTTCTCAGTCACCTCCAAGACCTGAAGACTAACTGAGGCACTCAAATTTTCCTCCCAAAGTTCCTACAATATGTACACATCCATAACAAAAGAAAATGTAGAGTTAGTTACCAAAAGTAAACAGAAAAAAGAGAAGCACACAAACAAGTGGGTGGGAATTCTTTCAAATGAACAGAAAATACATCTAAGTTTAAGAGCCATTGCAGCTTATGATTAATTTGAAATGGTGCATAACAGCATGCAAAGCTTTGACCCATAAAATAAAGTAATAATGAGCTTATAGCATAAATTAAAATTTAACTACAGAAGAAAAAGTGTACCAATTTCTGTCTTAAAAGTGGATGTAAAGATTCTCGAAGTGCTTGAGCAGAAGCTCCAATCCTAGAAGACTGTGCTTGAGCTAGAGCCTCTCTCAAAGAATATGGCTGGCTAGGGGAGCTTAACTGGGAATTAACTCTCTGCCATAAGTACCCGTTATCTGGTGTTCCCTGAGGCTGCCAAAAAAATTTAATGAATGAGATGCACAAAATGCAGACACCTACATACATCCAGTACTTAAGCCAAATAAGAAAGCATATGCTATAGAAAGATATCAAACAGCAGAAAAACATATTAGAACTCTGTAGTAGTACTGGCTAATGAGCTCTACAGAAATTGGCTCACCCTGACTTCCTGCCGTGAGGCCTCAGACAGATAGTTGTTGATGGCAGGAGAAAGTCTGTCAGAGTACTTAGGGGAAGCAGGTGCTTCACCTACCGGATTGCGAGAACTGGAGCCAAGTAACATGCCATCAGCAGGTTTTTTGTGCTGTAAAACAAGACAGTTATCAGGACAACTGTGACAATTGACAAAAACAAGATTAGAAGACAAATAAAGAAATGTTGTCCCAATTAGCACAAATACTCAGCAACATCAAAATTTCAAATTAATCAACAAGGAATCACATGATTGACAAGTGATAACTGACAACTTGCATCACAAAGTGTAACCTCAAATAGAAGCAAGCATTCCTCCATGAGCTTGAAAAACAATCTAGTCCGGGCAATGCTTTGCTGCCATGCCTTGACAAGGGATGCATCGTCAAGGTTTCGAACTATTTGCAAAATTACAATAGAAACTTCCCTCTTTTCAACAGCATTGAGGTTGTAGAAAACAGGCATTTCATCTAATATCTGAAAAGACCAGAATAATACATTAGAGAAATTGCACATCCAGAAACAGTTTAAAAATTGACAGCATAATTAAGTGAACAGAGAATCACATTCATTCACCTCGTGATATTACAAAATATATTAACTAATCAAACAATTGTGCCCAACATCATAAGGCTCCCACTAGTCACAATTTTACTTCAAATCCACACATCTATAATTCAATTACACACTACTATCACATGAGACAAATATTGGTGAAGAATTAAATTTCTTCTCTCAAAGATATCTGATTACTACACAGTACTTGTAGGAACAAAACTAAAAAGCAAGAAAGGTAAGTAGTTAGTATATCAATCATATTATTAGAAATGGATTGAGCTCAAGAGGGGAAGATTTCCCAAGTATGACATGTGAATCCACACAAATGTTTCAACTAAAATAATAGTTGAGCAATAATTAATATAATTTTATATACCTGTCCGACAAGTGGAAAATATAGTTGAGCAATATACAACTTATCCTCTGGCTTCTGGTATCTCACATCAAACTCATGTTTGCACAAGAGCACTACCAAGATTCTTGCCGCCTACATATTGGATAGACAAGGTTGATAATAGCAAATAAATGTGTGATGAACCAGAAATTATAGCACTTTGGTAGGGCAGAAGATAATCAAGATTTTACCCTTTCTAAATAAACTCACCTTTGCTCGTAAAGACACATCTTCATGATCCCAAGTAACAAAGAGTTCTTGTATTAATACAGAAGAAAGGTAGTTCCTATACCAATAGAATTGAAATATAAAACTTCAGAGTTTTCCCTAAGCAACTTACACCAGTACATTAAAATATCACTAGTAAAAACAGATGCTATTCAATATGTTCCAAAGTTGTATTCATCACCTTTCGCTTCAGTAAAGTATCACAGAAAGAAAACCAGGTCCAAACAGAGAGGTCATCATAGGTATACTACAACTGATATAATCAATAAAAAGTATTGACAGAAGTACATAATGCATAATAGTAGTTCAAAAAACTGATTTAAAAAATCTGACCACATGCTTCATGATATTGTGAAGTTACTATCTTTGTCAAGGATGAAACATGATAAAGTACCTATCTGAAGGGTCCCTTCCAGGCATTTCCACAAAAAGATCTTGATCACATATTATTTGTAAAAAGGTAAGTTTGCATTCATGAAGAACTGATTGACAAACACCAGAAAACTTGTCAAGATATAATGATACCTGCCACACAATTAAGTTTGCATTAAATAGCAGAATTAAAGCAAGGAAAAAGGTTAGGAAAAGAACACCAAAATACAAGAGTCAACACTTCCCAACCAAAAGAAGATTTAGCATGTACAAGCAACCATCACAATTACAAAATTAGAAAACAGAAGTATAAACTTTAAATAGTGTTTCAAGTATACCAAAGACAAGATACTAATATAATGAACATAATTAGAGACACAAACAATTGTCATACTAACTGTCTTTTCATGATACACAGTATGTATAAGACCACAACAAAATAACAAAAGCCTTACCCCACCTAGGGGATATACATGTCCATAGACTCTTCTTCAACTACCGGAATGCAATTTGTATGTATCAAACTTGTGACAAAGAAAAGCTATCCAAGACCTCTTAATAATTTGGTAAACAAACCCAGTGTTTGATCATTTGTGAAAAAATCTGTGCCGGCTAAAGGACAATATAAATAACTCAAGAAACCCTTTGCAGAAACCTATCAAAAGTCATACTGGGTTATGGCACAAGTATATCAGACAAAACAAATTCAATATATAAGTAGATATATTGAATAATGAGAGGGGATAAAGAAATATTTTATTAATTACAATCATTTCAATTAGATTCTCAATTCCTTTATTTGTAACAATCACATTCTCTTAAAAAAGGAAATAAAATCTGGTGGAATGAATGTATAGATTTCCTAAATACTGATAAGAATATTTCCATTCTAACAATCCCCTATTTACAAGAAATACTATTGTCGTTCAAAAATAATGAAAGACAACCTAATAATAAGTCTAAAAATTCAAATAACAATAAAAATAAAACACCACCAAGTTGAAGACTTAAAATAATGACGCAACTAAAGATAAATGTTCCAAATTCTTAATCCTTAGCTCTTCCTAACAAAAAAAGGGTGTAAGACAAAATAACCTTCATCTTCAAATAGGATCTTCCCTTTGCCCTCCTACTTCCGAGAATAAGTACTGAAGGGTTTCAGTTTTTCAGAGAATGGGTACTGAGTAGAACAATGAAAAAAAAAAAATATTGAAAGAAGAGACCAACAAAAGAATTAACGTTGAAAAGGAAAAAAACAAAAATAAAAAAGACAGATTGCAGGTGATGCAATGGCAATGATAACACTTCATCTTAACGATGGCCTTGCAGTAGGTCGGTGGTGGTAGCTGTGGAGCAAGTTGCAGCCAACAGTGTTACCGGTTGCTGAAGATGGCAGAACAGGTCTGCCACTAAATTAATTTAAGGCTAGGTTCCTTAATTTAGGACATGCTTTGGGTAAGGTTAATGAATCAACCCATTTTTTGTTTTTTTAATTTATTGGGCTTGGGTTGGGTTATAAAGGACCCATAACTACTTTTTAAAAAGGAAAATTTTACATGACCAACAAAAACTTTTTCTATGCCTATGACACACCTCATAGGAAAGTAATATTTTTAATCTTGTAATTGATTCTTCTTAAATTATTTTATATTTTAAAATAAAAATTATAGGATTGATGTTTATATGGAATGTTTGTCTATTGCCACCCTTTAAAAAAAATTGGGTTCTTTGACTTGGGTCTGGGTCAGGAGGTTGCACTGACTTGAGACTTCTTCCTCTCCAAAGAGATCACAAATTCCATAATATTCTCTAGACTTTCTTCGTATTCTATTTCCTCCATCTGCATTCTTGAGGCCAAATGCGACCCCAATGGCACCATGGTGCCATGTTTTGGTGGCAAGCTACAACTCCACCATGGCAACAACTTACCCAACTTTTTATAACACTGATTATATATATATATATATATATATATATATATATATATATATATATATATATATGGGTCAGAACAAGTACAATACAAGGAAAATACTACAGCTATGACTCTTGACACTAAAACCAGATACATCCAAAAAGGAAAGCTTTTTAAATGCTAAACTACAATTATTAAACAATCCCCCTCAAGTTAAAAAATATAAGTTTTATGTACCAAGCTTGGAACATATAACCTGAATTTTAGGCCCTCTTAAAGACTTGGTTAGAATGTCTGCAAGCTGATCATCATAGTTGATCAAGTAATTTAACTTAGGTTCAGGATCAACGGTATATAGCAGCAACACAGACTGAAAAAGGACTGTCTTATGATAGTTACAAATAGAAAGTCTTATTTTATAGTTGATATGCATAAGCTATTCTTAAAAGTAAAGAAAAAATAAAATCCAAATACATATAAACTTGGGGAGCAAACTCATAAATACATACCAGCTCAAAAACCTGTCGGGGCTCAATGATGGATAGAAGATCATAACAAAAGAAAGCCAAACTACTATTCAAGCGTTTTGCCAAGCTTAAACCCTTCTTACAGCGCTCATGCACTTCAGTGAGAAGGCAATCATACAACTGCATTATACATCTGAATACACCATCCTTCAACTGCATTGGTGGGATATCTTCACCTTTTCAAAATAAAGGGGAAAAAATGAAGATCAACATTCAATCCAGAAGTTAAGCCAATTAAGAAATAGTGTAATTCTAAATTTTGGTTATTAATTTGACTTGCAAACACAACAAAAGAAAATAAAAACAAACCCTTTCCAGTGAATCTAATACACACAACCAGCAATGGGAACAACCAAACTATATAATACTAAACCCTTGAGATGAATACTTGTATTGATTAATTTGACTTGTAAACAAAACAAAAGAAAATAAAAACAAACCCTTTCCAGTGAATCTAATACACACAACCAGCGATGGGAACAACCAAACTATATAACACTAACCATTGAGATGCATACTTTCATTAATAAATAAGCATGTTCACTTCTCTACTGTAAAGTCCATTTTGTCGCAAAAAGGCAATATACAAGTGTTTGACAACAGGCCTAACATATGGTGAGACAGATACATGTAGATCTCAGTTTTCAAAAGTTGCCTAACTTCAAGAAAGTGCCAAGAAAACCAGATATGGACATATAGAGTGGAAAGAGGAGTGTAATAAAATAATAAACGTGATTCCAAAATCTATGTGCATGAAAAAATAACAGATGCGATCATAAAAAGAGATGTTCAGATGAAGGCCCACATCCATGTTTCAAAAGTATATGTTACATTAATGTTCATGTACATGAATGAGGAACACAAAAGATTGAACTAAAATAATTTTTGAAGATATAATCTTCCTAAAAGAAACTTCTAATTAAAATATAATCCAATATCTGATTTCTATTGAACTGTAAACAGTCAAGCTGTTACTCAACTGTTTGTTGGACGAAGTTAGTTTGGTTAGTTAGGATACACAGTCAACTATAACTAGCTGAATATACTAAATTTACATCATAACTTGGCTTCTCAGAAATACAATTTACACTTCCATCTCTTAATTTTCTCTCTGAATTATCTTTTATTAATAAAAAATTGTTGAATGGTTTAGCATTTGGTAGATTTACAGCAATGTAGTTTGATCCCACCACAACTACATGTATAGTATAACACCCTAACTTATTTAATGCACTTTCTAAATAGGTCGGACCTATTTTACCTACCTTTTAAATTTTCAAACAGCCCAGACAAAGAAAAAGCCATACAGTTTTTGGAGCCAGGATTAAAAGATCTAGTCCTTAAACCCAAGTTTGTTTCCCCAGCTCCCCCTATACCAATATTCCTCATAGTGGTATAACAATAAGGAAGGAATTAGGTAGAATTGAAAAGGACTAAATTTTTTTAAGAAACCTTGCATTGATCAAACAAGCTTTAAAAGGTACCTATTGGAAGGCTGTGATAGAACAGGCGAGTCTTCTCCAATGCCATTGATTTAACAATTAACTCCAGAAAAAACCAAGCCATAGCCAAAACATCATCATACACAGGTCCAACACGATAACCTTTGGCCTGCAATATAAACCCATTTTATTCACTACCATGAAGGGTGAACAGAAACATATATTTGAGAAATCATGCTAATCATAATTAGCGGATTTTGTTAGGATCATCTATCCGTAGCAAGAAATTCATCCAAATACTAAAAGTTAAACAAATAAGAAAGTAAAAATTAGGGAGCACATCTTAAATAGAAAGTATAATGCATGCAATGTTAGTCTCATTGTTGAACAGGAAAACTAAGGACGACGGTTAACTCGGCATTTCTGATATTTTATTGTGTACGTCACTGTAAGCACCCAAGTCCAGGTACCCTCCCTCAAAGCTAGCTGCGTCAAGAGAGGAGACTTGATCGAATGAGATGACTGAAACACAGTGTATTCAACCTACATTGTTGGACTTTTATTGATGTACATATAGGATACAAAGAAGAGGCGAGGCACTTGCCTAAAACCCTAAAGTTGGGTACGCACAAGAAAAATAATCATCGTGTCTAGATAAACCAAAGTACATTCAGAGAAATTATCAATAAAAGTTACTAAATAATTGACACCTGCTGAAATAAAAGAACAAGATTCACAATCTAAAGCTTGAATGCGTTTGAAACTAGGAATCATCATATTCAATTTTGACAAACTTGGGTGATGCAGAAACTTGGTCAACTCCTTAAGATGTCATTTTAGATCCATTAGCAACAGTAACAAGATGAGGAACTTTTGGGTAAGAGACGGAGGAAAATGAAAAAATGTTACTAGAGATATGGTCTAAGACACTTGAATCAAGAATCTATACCATCCACAGATTGAGATTAATGCATGCAGTTGACACACTTAGAATTGAAAAGGATTAACCTTGATATATTGATTTCTCAAACTTGTACCTCAATACTTAGTCAAAAATTTTAGATTTTTAATTTTTCAAATTTAGACACATGAGCAGCTTTGTCCAGAAAACGTTGTAAGGGATAAAAGTTTTATTGGGTATGACCCATTCCCTTGCAATATGAGCATTCCCAATTTTACCACCACATCCTCCTCCTATGGTTTGATCTCTCCACTTCTTCCACAAGGGACTGCCATTACGGACATTTCAATAACTTCAAGTGAGACCAAAACAAAGACATATGGTAAATATCGTGACCAAACTAACTTAACAACTCCAATTATGTAAGTTGTACAACAAAACAATACCACCTATTTCAACAACAACCAGCATGGGGTATAGGAACAAACGAATGATAATGAACATGCCAGTACCTTACTTCGTGCCAAGCTTCCCCAAACAGTGGATAGTCCGGGATATACAGGTGGTTGACGACCACCAAAATCATCAAAAGCACAGTCAACATAGTTGACTAGAAAATGATTTCTTTCGGCATCATCAACCGACTCCTGCTGCACCCTACATTAAACTCACATATTACAAACCACAGATACAAAATCTAAGTAAATTTCCCACAACATTAAAAGGATATAAACAATTGTCAAATCAAAGATTTAATGCCTATAATTCATGTGTCTTTTACCCTTCTTATTTTCCATTTTGCACATCTGGTTAGAGTTAGACAGATTGCATGCCTATTTACTAATTGCATGAGACACAAATACCATGAACTACGAGTAATAACAACAGTAACAAATATTTTCTGGTTGCCCGAAGTTCTCCAACTCCAGTTCCCGGCCTTCAAAGAGATTTTGATCAAGAAACTGTATTTGAAGTTCTTAATACCTCTATAAGCAAAGGTGTGCACAAATTAAGGATCTCAAACAAAAACAGTTTACTCTAGGCAAAGTCAATAAGAAAATAAAGTACTATGGTATAGCAATGCTGTTGGAAAGCCACTGTAACTGTGGACTCTCCTAGCAAGCCTTAATTGTTGTCTTTTTGGAACAGTCCTGATCGTAAGAGGGGCATTTTTAATCTCACATCGATTAGAAATATGACTTAAACAGAGCTTAAGCAAAAAATTCTACGCACAAATCAAAGAACAAGAGCTCCTAAACCAGATGAAAGATTTCTATATGAAAACACCAAGAGCTGTTGTTAAAAGTGAAAACAGGAAACTTTTCTTCAACCCAACCAGCCCCTTAATTTGTTTTCAACATCAAATTAAATTCATTTGACTTGGATCAAATATAGCTAAAATGCATACCTGGTTACAATATTAACCATGGCCCGAAATGCAGCAACCTGAAAACGATAGTGGAAAGGTAAATATCATAAAGAAGCAAACCACTTGAGCAATGAAAGCAAAGAGAAAATTGATCAATAAAATATAAAGGGATACTATAACAGTAAATGCAACTCCAGGGCACTTTTATCAAAAAAAAAAAGTAACCAAAGAAAAAGAACTAACTCATTTTCAAACCTGGAGTGTTTCTCCGCCATTGCCAATAAGATGGAGTAGCATGTTAAGAATTGGGTGAAGAAACTGAAGTAAAGCAGTGGAATCAACATTCTTCAAACTATTAATAGCCTGCATCCAAAATAAGTGAATATTAATCATTCGAAAAAGAGAAACACATGAAATATGTATACAATGTAAAAGAAATCACACAGCAATGAGTACATCATCAGACAGTCAACAATCTGTTTACAAATAGCTCAAAACCTAGAACTTTTCTAAAATTGTTTAAATTTACAATGTATTAATAAGGCTTGGCCGTTGACTTGATAATAGAACCTATATGACCAGAAAAGGTTGCTAAACCCATTCTAACAAGAAAAGGATGATTTTCCGAATGAAGACGAGGAATGAATGCTGACCAAGCTTCAAGCCCTTCGGCATGAAAATGCAAATTAGATATAATAAGGTACCATTTGGAAAATTTGTAAATAGTACATAACATACCACAAGTTCTATCCTATGCTTGGTTCACTTTTATAAAATGTACATAATATAAACATGGGCTTATAAAAGGTCATAAACTTCATTCCTTTAGAAAAGGTAGAACCAAATATAGTAAAACATAAAAATTATTGACAAAATAAAACAACTGCAATGATTTTGTCCTATTTTTACCTCCTCTATCAGGACATGTGATACTAAAGATGGTAAAGTTTCCTTCGGTGTCAATTGAAAGGTTAGAAACGTTGAACTGTTTATCTTTTCATTGTTGTAGGAAGAAATGTTTATCTTTTCATTGTCATATTGAAATACTTATAATTCATTAAAAGGTTCCTGCTGGAACAGTTTGAAGACGTTATATGTAAAGAACACCTGAGAGAGGATCAACTGAGAATTAATATACCATCAAGAGCTATTATTTTTTTCCGGTTTCTCTTTCCTATATATTATCCTATAAAGAAAATTTAGGATAAATCTATAAATTTATCCATTAATCCCAGTTAAGTTACATTAGAACATGAGTTAGAATCTAAATCAATCCAAAAATCCGACTTATAATATGAGGAATGAGGATTAACCCTCACTTGCATCTATATTAGTCATTTTATTAGTTAACATGGGATCTTTAACACTGGTTTCAACAATGAGGATTTGAAATCTTGAGTATGAAGTTTGTAAGACTAGACATCTACAAATGTATAATGGCCAAATAGTGGTTTGGTCAAATAGGCCTAACAACACTTGCTATTATTTTCAGACTTTATCTCTATTCAATATGAGATTTGGGTTGTTCCCAATGCATCCCCCCTCAGACCCATCACTATTGAACTTGGTGCATTTATACTATGCAAGGTGGCTCTTTTAATATTTATAGAATGGGCTCTAATGCCATCTTAAAAATGTAAGATGAGAGTTGCCCTTCACTTGTATACTCTATTTCAGTCATATCATTAGTTAATGTAGGATCTCCAATAAGCTGTAAAAAACCAATAATGATTTTACCAACATGAGGAAAACAGTGAGAAGCAAAGAGAGCTAATTTATGGTTTCCATCAACCATTTTTTCGTTTCTCTACTACTGAAAACAAATTATTTATAAAAAGAAAAAGCAATGAGACATCATTATCAAGCACATAGCGAGTATGCATAACTCAAAAGGATCCAAATGTCCCCTCCAGTTCAAGAATGAACAAATAGAACAAACAAGAACACCAAAATCACAAAAATAAAAAACCTAGACAAGAATGATACCTCCAGAAGTTCAGAACCCCATGGTGGACTTGTTCGAAGAGTGTGCCGATCATATTCAAGAAAGAAATCTCTAATACGTTCATTGATAGGGTATAACGAAGAACATAGTCGTAAACGCAATCTGAACACACTTTTCCCATCTTCCAAATAATCCAATCTCTCCTATAAAATGAGTTGATTCAAATTCAAACATAATAATAGAAACCAATCCAGAGCCACATAAAATCAAGAGCAGTACAATACAATTCAAAGACCAGTAACCATCATTACAATTTTAAAAGAAATAACAACCATACTATAAGTTTACTAATGCATGAAGCACCATTCTAACAAGTTTTGTTCGTTGTCTTTGAATATTTAATATCGTCCAAAATTATGAAAACTTAAAATGTCTGGTACTGGGGGAGTGCAAAGCCTTGTAAACACAACACTAGAATTCCATACTTCCAATAGGGGAGTTTAGGATTCAACTCCTAAACAGTGCCATTGGGTCCTAACACTTATGTCAGGATTGCTTAACTTAGGTAAAAAAATTAACTTGATATATTTGTTCAACTTCTTGTTTTCACCACTGATGTAAGATACATATAAATGAATGGATTAGCTACGAGTTCATTGAACTCTCTTAGGCATTTTTCATACTTTCCAGTCTCAAGTAGATAGAACTTATAAGGGAGGCTTTGAACAATTACATGAGGAACTCTTCACCCTTTCATACAACTCTTAAACAAAGCAAACCTTCCTATCCTTCGTCCAAATATACAATTGGTTCACAGAACCCAGAGAGAAAAGGAATAGCAAGTAATGCATGAAAGTTAATAATTAACATATATGTGTACAGTAATAAACACACACCCGTCCTGAATCCTGTAGATAGTGAGGAACCAATTCTCTCATAATCGGAAGATTTATTTCAGACCGCAGCCTGTACAGAACAACAAAATCATAAGCTGCCATATACCAAGTTAGGAGTATAAGTGAATGTTTGGTGACAATTTTATGGGAATACTTCTCTTTTAAAAATTAAAAAAAAAAAACACTCCAGTAAACTGAGGGAAAAAAAAGAAAACATTTTGGCTGCAAAGTGCAGAACCGAATATGCACCGAGCCTTCAAGACAAAACTAGTTCTCAGAATATAAAAGAAAAATAGGAAATGGAGAAAACATAAATGAAGAGTCACATTGGCAAAAAATATTGAGTATCATCTAGATTGAAACCATACCAACGAGAGACATTATCATAAACAATGTAGCAAATAAAGACGTGCAATGCCATAAGACTTTTTTATGTCTTTTTTCAGTAAATAATCCCGCAAGCTTTGTATTTTGGTAAGCATACGTACAACATATATTTCACTGCCTCACACTCGAATTGGTGCTTATAAGCAACTAATTGTTTATGCACATATGCTATTGGCTGAGCTTTTCATATGACTCGTTTGAATTAGAAGAGATAAATAATAACATGCCATAAGAATACGAAAAGAAGTAAATCTTTCTAACTCATCAGATGTAAAATTTTAGATCCAGCCTAGCCATGAACACTACGATAATTGTCGTAAATAATTAGGACAAAAATATCTTTAGAAACTTCCTATTTATTTCAGCATATTTTATTTCCTTATTTTAGAGATGTTGATTGTTACAAAGTGAGGAGCTGAGAATACAATCGATGTGATAGTTATCAATAAAACTTTATTTTTTCCCTACATAGATCAAGTGTAATTAAAATATTCAGAATGCTATGGTAGCCAACCAGTACATTTTAGTTTCACTAAGCAACAGCAACCGGCCAAGAACTACCATTAGTTAATATTAACACTTAAGCTTAATCATAGGAAAAAAGACCAAATTAAGGAAACATACTGGGCATGGGAAGATAAAGGAAGTGCTGCATATCCAATTACTACCTGTAAATAAGTATAATTATGAATCATCAATATTCATCCCCAAACACCAGTGGTAAAATGAAAGGAATGACAAAACAATAAATTGGGTTGAATGCGTGAATGAATTTACTGGCTTCGGAGACTCTAATTTCGTTTGTAGATCAACATGAAATAAAGTAAATAGAAGGTGGTGCGTTGGTGTCCACATAGCAGGGAGGGAAAGTTTAATTTCATCATGGTAGCAAGCAACCCTAGCTCCAACAGCAATTTGGGTGTGACTCCACTTCTGAAGAGATGCATCCACACCTGGATCTCTAGGATATATTGCCTGAGCAGATTTAGTTACACACAAAAAAATAAGATGAAAGTGTATAAAGAGCAACGGATTTTTTTAAGATAAACAAATAAGGATATAAAATAGAGGACACTACCTCCAATGGCTGCCTACGGATATCACCATCATCCTCCCTGAGTTCAACCCGTATAAACAAATTCCTTTTCCTACCCAAACTTAGTGTCAACGGATACACATATAGGCAGTGAAAAAGTTGCAAAAAAGGCTCGTTTCTTGTTGTAGTGCGGAAGTCAAATGCATGGAACTATATTTTAATCAATATAAAGCACATTAGCAGAGGCCTGGCATATATAAATAGAATTACACAAAACCACAGTATCATCACCACCATAGCAAAATTAAGCACTGTTGACATCATTGTCTTAACCAAATACCACATAGACTAGTAAGATTAGAAGATCCCTAGTGAAGTGAACAAGATGAGCAGAAACAACCGTCCTTTAACTGTTTCAAGAATATACATAAATTTCGTCTTCTGCTATGACTAAGACATAAATCATTCAACAATGAAACCCGTATGACCAGATAAGTCCAATTTAGGACAATTCTGCATGTACACCCCACATCATTAATGCATTTGGTGTAACAATGCACGAGTTATCTTTTAATAGCTAGTAACTTTATTCTCTAATTTTACTCAACAATAATACATGGTACAGTACACTATAAAGCTGACCCATGATAATACACTAAAATATCCTTACTTACCGCTATCTTCCTTGCAAAGACCAAGTCAAAAGAAAATATCAACCAGAACTCAGTTAAAAATTCACTTCTAGGACAAAATCTATTATTAATTCGTTAAGAAAAGTAAATTCTACTCTACAAAAACTAATCCAGTCTACTAACTAAAGTCTGTCAGCTCGATAAAAAAGACATAATACTTACATCTTCAGCATTAAAATCTGAATTTCCATGTTGAGTAGCTCCATTTCCGGAAGCTGGAGATACTACCCTGGGGATGCTACCCTGAGGATCATCACAGCCATTACTAGTATACTTTCCAGACAGTGAATCTGCAACACGATCCCCTGGGTCAACAGAATCATTGGTTATACTTCCACTTTCTGACACATTCTCCAAATCAGCATGGGAAATCTGGTGTTTCTCAATTTCCAGCCTCAAAACACCTTTGACCGGTTTGTGCACCTTACGTTTAGGATCCTAAACATTTTTCATGAAATACCAGCCACAACAGATAGATCAGAGTCGAGCTCTACTTTTTTAATCATAGAAGTCTGTCTTCTCAAGAAAAGAAAAAATGCTCAGTTACCAAAAGTTGAGACTTAATAATATAAGAAGAGGCACAGCAGTACCATATGGACCAAAACCCAAAAAATTAGACCAATTAAAACAGTTAAACTCTATGAAAGAGATAGAAGCATTGAACTTAAACTGTGTGTCTCAAATAGCACGAATGTTTCATTTATATTGAGAAAAAGTAATCAATACAAAAAATAGAGGAGATTTGATATCTCTACATGAATAAATAAAAATGCTCCTAATAATACATATATAATCTAGATATTCTTGATTATATAGGATTTGCTCCTTTCTTGTATTATTATAACATAAACAAATTTGATTTACATATATTGAATAAAACAAACAATTGATCATAGAGGACGATGCAATCACAAATTAATATTTTAATCTCATGGAGGAGTAGATAGACAAAACCCAAATAAGAGGAACAAATAAATAATTATTTAAAGCATACTAAAGAAGTGTAATCAGTGCGTATGAACAAAACCAATGAAATAATAAGTAATGAAAACCTATGAGAAGAAAATTCAATAAATAAAAATATTTTAATGCTTGCTGAATAATTGTAATATCACGCCTCATGATTGTCAGAGTCATTGGAAATGGATCTTGAGTAGCAGTTAAAAGGAGGTTATACGGCTCTCCAGATCCATGAGTACTATTCATAATAACAAGTTATGCATTTACGGCTGCTGGAAACTGTTTCCATACTTATTTATAGCATAATTAACATCTGGGTATAGTGGCTGGCTTATCATTATCCTAGGGTTATATTTTTTAGCTTTACAATTAATGTACTTCAATCTGAATAACAATAATAATAAATAATAGAGCTGCAGGGGCCTACTAACACAAGCAATTCACCAAATCTCTATTTTCTTCAGCAAATTAAGCGAGAAATTTTGTTCCTCAAGAACAAAATCAAAGACAGGAAACCTGAAATGCATACCTGAAGTGATTCCTCCGTATAGCATTCTTTTACTTTATTTAAAGTTGAAACCTCAACTACCACAGAATTTCCATTAGAGTAACTCAGCTTTCCATCTAAAGACATTTTTGCACTAGTCTCAAAAACACCTTCATGAGAACTTGAACCAGATACACTTGGAGCAAGAGGGCTGCTCGGGGAAGCAGGCCCTACTGAAGCTGCACCAATACTGCTATCAAATAATGATACAATGGTCCATGCGAAGGACTCTTTGTAAGGCATGATTTTAGACCACACCTGCAGTTTTTGCTTCTCTCTCTCAGTCAAGTGCACCTGTCCAAGTGAAGTGAATGTCAAAAGCCCACCCAATGCATCATTTCACATACATAAAACAGTCACCCAGTAAATTATACACCTAAATAAGCAAGAAACACATTAAGCCAGAAAAGAATTCATGAACCAAATTGATTTCTAGAGAGAGAAATATAGAGTTCAAGCCAGAAAATGCAGTTTAGGCCTGAGCTCCCAATTCAACCAATAATTTAAATTTTGTTACCAGCATCCCATGAACACCTGTCCAAAAAAACTAAATAAAAAACAAATAATGTCTTTCCTCCATTTTTTGAATTGTCCAAGACCAAAAGCACATTAATATTCTCAGTTAAAAGCCTAGTTCAAGTGCCTAGCTTCCCATTCTTTTTTAATGTGTTTTCCTGCTGCAGCATATGGTTTCATTAAATCTTCCAAGTCCCATATAAAGGAAATTACACTTCTACTCTCCCTTTTCTCTCTCTTCTCCTTACCCTTTTTTCACAGTTTCCCTATATAAAGAGCAGATCCCCAAGGAGGACGGTCAATATCTTAACCTTGTGAAATCATACATTGTGGGTCCAAAGGATGCTCCTATATACTGTTCGTACACGCATAATAGTAGATGCTCTGCCCAAAATTCTTAGCTAAAGCACAAAAAAGACAACAAAGGGGGAAATGGCAATACGTACTGGATCTTTACGTGAATAAACAGAAGCAGTAACCCCACCATCTTCAGTGGCATGCTTCTCTAACTGGATTAACAAACAAACTGATGCAGATGGTGCATCTAAGTAAAAGACTGCACGAGGTTCATATGTAATTTTGGCCTGACAATTGTAAAAAACAAGGGGATGGGGGTAAATCATGTCACTTCAAAATCATCCATTGATTTCATATATTAAAAATTCACAAAAATTCTTTCAACTTACATAGCTTACATCCTGCATTTCTGTTGGTAAGACTTGAAAGTAAAAGTCTTCTGACAACTTTTCTCTTCTCTCCCTATTGTATAAGCAAATTGTACCGTAAAAGGGCTCTATAAATCAAGAGAACAGAAAGAGCACCGTGTCAAACACTTGAACCCACTTTCAGCATAAACACTAAAATTAAATGGCATAGCATTGGCAGCTGCACAAAGAGATGAAACAATTTGTCTACCGCGTTATCCACCCAATATTAACAACATAACACTCACCAACCAATCCTGCTTGAAATTGTAAAGACTGAACTTTTACAGATATCTTCATTCCACTGAGATGCCGAACAGAAAAGGAATGAAAGGAAAAACTTAGTTGGGCCAAAACAACAGCAAAAGAATATGAAAATATACTCTACTCAGAAACAACATCTAACGAATGCCATACTGCGATATAGGAGTTTCCGGTATCCTTTGTCCAAATATCAATGCCCTCTCATTTTCCCAATCAAATGCTGGTTCATAAGCAGGAAGGGGAGATTGACCAATATGCTGCACATCCAAGTAAGTAAATGAATAAAACCAAAATCTGTATCAATAATGTTTCAACAAGCTTGAATTGTAAACTAGAACAGGATCTCCAACAGAATAAAAACAAGGAACTAAACCATCAACAACCTTTGGAACATCTGCATGAAGCAAGTCACCATCCGCACCTTCTGGAAACTGCCTTCCCGAAGTACTTGGTGCATCATCTTCACTAATATCATCACCCTTCGTTCGCCTTGCCCCAGCAAGCCGCATTTCTGCATACACCAATAATTTTGTTTAAAAAAACACTTCCTACAATCATTAATCACCCATGTGCTATCCAGTGTGTTATGATGCAGAATGAGAAAGTTGGTATGATGAAGAAGAAGCAGAGGCAAAAAGAAAGAGAAGCACCCCTCTTTAACACACAAAACCCCTTTTTCATATGCCATTATTAGTATTAGCCAGTTCACATTAAAACCCCTTATTCATAAACAAAATTTTGTTGGTCCAAACGGAACTAGACTTGAATCTCTTAATCAAGGTATCGCTGATTTTAGCTTTGTAGAAAAAAACATGGTTGGGAGCAGAGAAGACCTCACAAAAGGTGATTAGATTTCTCAGCAAAGACTGGTCATCAACAGATGGTGAATACTCTGCACACCCAATGTCAAGGTGACTAAAAATACCCATTTCATAATTTAGAAAAATGAAAGCATAAAATTGAAAAATGCAGAAGCTAGTATGACAGGAAAGAAAAATAAAAAGAACAGCAACAAAAAAAGAATGAGATTCTCTATAAGCTAAAATTAGTTTATGCAGAAGTTATGATAAAAATTTGAAGAAGCTATACGAAAAGTGATTCAACAAATTAACTTAAGCATAAGCTAATTTTAGCTTATGGAGAAGCTAGTTTCAGTTTTTCTTCCTATTTTTCTCTTCTAAAAGTTCTTAGGAAGAAGGGGACTCAAAATGCATAACTAAAAACACTAACTGCAAATAAACACAACCCTAAACCCACCACCCGCATGATCTCGAGAGTGTTAAGACACAGAATACAGAAGCTAGTGTGTTAAACAAGAAGCAAAAATAAAAAACAAATAAAAAGTCAAAGAGAAATAAATACCAATATCAGTTTCACATACTATTATTAGCTTTATCCCAGTAAGTAACTACGTTCCCATATAAACCCCGTTTCACGATTTTAACAAAGGTAAAAACAACAAATAGCAGAATGAAAAGGTCATTCTTTGGAGAAAATAAATTAAACAAGGTTTTTCTTTAAGCTAAAATTATTCCATGCATAAAATTAAAAACTAGTTAGTAGAATTTTTCTCATGTTAATTTCTCCAGAAGCTTATTTTTTTAACTTATGCTAGAGAAACTTGTTTGGTCTTTCCTTACGGAGAATATTATCAAAACAAATAGTAAACTGATCGAACGAATGAAGAAGGAGCAGAAGCCAAAAGTAGCAAAAGAAAAATAACATCAGTCTCCGTCCATGTCACATGCTATAACTAGCCCTATCCCATTAATTAACCACAATCACATTTAAAGCCCATTCACTATTTCCAAAAATAGAAAAACAAAAATCGCATAATGCAGAAGCGAATAAGAATATAAAAGGCAGTAAATAATTATACATAATGAAAATAAATTGAAAAGAGAAAGAGAAATAGAGGGAGAAACAAATACCGGTCTCAATGTCAGTGTCAGGGCCTTCATATATCTGGTTATGAAACGACGGCGTTCCAACGGAGTCATAGTGTCCGTACTTGTTCTCATCCTTGACCCAATCCGTGGTATAGCAATGGACTAGTTCGTTGAGGTGCGGCCACTGCTCCAGATTCTCCTCAAACTGCACAACAACCAAACCACGTGTCACTTCAAAAAACCGCAACGTTTCGAGCAGGACTCGCTTCAACGGTTACCTACCGTGTTGCGCCACCTTGTGGTGGCCGGCGTGGCGTCGCGGCGTTGCCGGAGGTGGAGCATCGTAGATCTAGGGTTTTCCGTACGAGAAACGCGGCGAGACGGCGTCGCTTCGGGATCAGAGGTTAGAAATACAGCGCGCAATGTGGAGCATTAGCTGGATCTGGAAGAAGGCGAAGAAGCATTGCGAGAAGGATGAGAGAGAGAGAGAGAGAGAACCAAAAGAAAAAGGTTGTTGAAGTCCAGAGAGGAAAAAGAAGAAGAAGGAGAGAGAGAGAGAGAGAGAGAGTGAGTGAAATGAAGTCAAAAGAAGTCCAAAGAGAGAAAATTCCAAAGAGGGTTCATATGTACACAGCAGAGTGGTGTCGGACCCAATGTCTCTTTCTATTATTTTTTCCTCAGCTTCATTATTCTGGTATGCTATATTCTCTACTGTTTCAAAAATTTCAAGAAAAAAATCACAGTTTTCCTTTTATGTATGCAAAGATAATATAATAAAATATTGTTAACAAGCAAAAGGTACATAAACATAAGTTTTAAATAATTCCTTTTTTATTAATACAACTTTAGAATATTTCACACTGATTTGATTTTGATTTACACAGTTTTTTAATATTTTTTCCTATTATTTATAATAACTCTTTTAACTGTTTATTCTGTTCTGATAACAGTTAATTTTTTAATTAGGTAACATGCAGTGTGTTTCTACTCATTACAAAGATGATTAAACACCAACTTCTTCAAACTAAAAAACATTCCTTTTCTAAATAAAATATTTTTAAAATTAGCTAATTTGAGAAAAAAAAAATAGGGCTCACTTCAAAAAAATAATATGCAGAAAACTATCCATTTTTAAAAATATATATAAATTGACAAACACGCACAAAGTATAATTCTACTTATTTAGTAAACAACAATTTTAAAAAATTAATCCCTGATAAACTCATTTATTGTCTAACACTCTCTAATATTTTAAAAGAAAAACATAGGAAAATGAAACTCGGCAAAATGTATGTTAAAAAGTAGGGGTGGGCAAACTATATTGTTTTGTACTGAACTATAAAAATTTATAGTTAACTGTAAAGTAGTTTAGGAAAACTGGATTGAACTAAAAAAATAGTTCAGAGTAATTGAATTGGACTATTTTTTAGTTCCTAATTCAAGTACAGTTCAGTTAATTGTGTGAAATGAATAACTCATGTACATTACAGATGAAATGAAGAATTAAACTGTGACAACTAGAGTAGATCGTGCATCCCATAATATAAGACGAGAATCATCACCTACACTACAAAACTCATGTGCACTACAATTCATAGTCACAGAAAACGAGAAACATGATATGGAAATCAGTAAGCCAGTCCATTAATCTTTGACTTATATTATATCAAAAACAAAAACCCAAAGCAAAAAAAAAGAAAAAGGAACTGAAATTCCCCTGGTACCCTAGTTCCCAAGAACATGCAGAGCAACCACGGTGTCACCAGGGTGAGCCACTTTGACCAAAGCCCACGTGAGCAATTCCTTGTTGGGGGAGTCCATCTTCACCCCCATCACCACCTTTCAGCCACCAGAGCCTCCATGGGAGGGTTCTCCGGTAGGAGCTGTTTGAGACATTTTTTACGTTGACCACGACGGTGAGTGACGGCAGTGAAGCAGCGAACCTTCGACGCTGGCAGTCTTCGACGGTGGTAGTCTTCGACGGCGGCAACCTTCAATGGCGACAGCCTTCAGCGGTGATAACTTCCAACAACGGAGTGAGCTTTGATGACGGGGATGTAACCAGGCAGAAAGCAAAGGAGGAGGCCCTGATTAAAAAAACAAATAGAAAACCTAAACTGCAAACTGCAGTTAATTGTACTAGATATAAAATAAGTTCAGTACTTGAAAAGTGAACTATTAATCAGTTTAATCAATTTTTAGTAAACTTAATTTAAGTTTTTTTAAGTATAAAATAGTTCAGATAAACTATAGTTTAGGTTTTTTAAGTTAATTCTACCCAGCCCTAGTTAAAAGGTGTAGTATATTAATTTTTTTCATTAATTACACATGATAATTTGTAATTGAACGACAAGATAAAAGCCCATCGCATATAATGTTTATATTATTTTTTTTTTCTAAAAACAAAGGTCATTATATAAAAGGTGTAAGTCATTTTTCCCTCTTTCTCCCACTGTTCTTGAGCTTAAGGCATGCAACTTTTCTATTGCATGTAGCTAGTGAAGTTTTTCCCCATTTTCTCTATCTGTTTTAGTTCTAAGAGTTGTTCCTAATCACACATTGGTGATACTTAGGGTTCTGTTGAGTATCTGGGTGGTGTTAATGAGCTGCCAAGGTTAAGGTCCTACTGTTTTGTTCAATCTCCAGGTAAGGGGAGCTAGGTTTTCTCTTAATTTCTGTTTAGTGAATTAGGGCATGCAAGAATTAGATTTTTGTTTGAAGTTGTAAAATTTATGTTATATGGAACGACCCTGTATGTGAGTGTTGTATGAACTGTGAATTGATGTTGTGATTGATTTGGGAATAACTGTGTTGCTCTGATTAAATATGGTTGAGACTGTTAATATTGTTATGATGGTTATTTTGGAAGGAATCAAGTGAACTGAGATAGCAATTTTGATTTACTGTGGTTGGGGGTGTGTTTGAGGTATTGAGACAATTTACAGAGGCCATTTGGGACTTGTTGAGAGCACTTTGTTGGTAGGATAGAGGAATCATAAAAATCGGAGTTGGCACATCCCTGATTATAAAGCAGCCTTAGTCTGATCCAATTAGTTGTGACTAGTGTTGGCGTTTATGGTAAGTTTGATGCGTTCAAACATTTGATTCTTTTCCAATGACCAATTTGGGTTAGTAAGGAAGGGTTGGGGGTAAGTAATCTGTTGTGACAAGTAGAGTTGATAGATAGTTTGACAATTATGGAGCATTTTAGGTTGTTTGAAGGGAAGTGAGAAGGTGATTTTGAGCATTTGGGGTATTAGGTATATTTGGTCTGTTTTGGTAGTCTATACAAGTCATTTGTGACTTGTTAGGATCATATAAACTGGCCTAAAACTTAACAAGAATGGTATAATCGAATTGGGGTCCTTGAGTCATAGGATTTGATGTTTTAGAAGTTGAAATCAAGCCTAAACCACTTTAGAATCATTTCATAGTTGTTAAAATCAATCTAAACAAGTTTAAACAGGTCCATATCATGAATTATAAGTGTTAGAAGTTAGGTTGGATGGTTAAAAGTGGTTGGAGGGGCATGAGTTGCATGATTTTGCAGAACTGGCGTTTTGCAGATCATGCAGACTCGCTATGCGAATGGTCTCGCATAGCGAGTCGCTCTAGGGCGGAACTCTCTGGTTGGGGCCTCTCGTTATGCAAGTTGGTGCACTATGCGAGAGACCAAAGGTCTGGAGCCTTTGCCCAGTTAATTCGTAAGGCGAATTATTATGTGCGCTCTGCGAATGGCTTCAGTTTCGCCTTGCGAGAAGCCTGCGCTATGCGAAACAACCCTGTTTCGCCCTGTTAGAAGAGGGTGCGTTGTGCGACTCCCCTGCATCTAATTCCCTTTTTTACACTTGTTTTGACTGGATTAAGTGTTTGCATGATGATTTAAGTGCATTGTATGATTATGGTAACATTATGTGATCAAAAGCATGTGAATGTATGAGGTATGCGTGGTGATGGAATGTAACAAAGTTATGATGGGTGTAAGTATAACAAGTATGGTTCATGGACATAATTCCATGATCCTCAAGGAGAGGATACATGGTGGTGCCCTAGTAGTGTATAGAATGATTGCATGGTAGCTTAGTCTTGGGGGTTTTCCTGAAACTACAATGATCAATCATTCTCAAGTAGAGAGGATTGAATCATGTGGTGAGTAGTAGTTGGAGGTCCTAGTCTTGGAGGCTTCCAGTATGCTCTAGGGCGCGGAACAGACTAACATCGTGAGTGTGGTAGGGTGGAACCCATTGGCAATGGCTTTGCAAAGCAGTAGAGGCCACCACGAGTGCATAACCCACCATAGCTCGACAATCATTCTAGTCCAGACGAGTCGATGTATAATGCAACAAGTCTTGTAGTGTCTTTTAATATGTTTGGAATGAATTTTGCAAGTTGTGTGTGACTGATAACATGATTTTTATACCTAGCTCACCCTTACTTGTTTGTGTATGTTTCCTTTTGCGATGATCATCTACTTGGATGTGAGCAGATGTTGAGGAGGTTCTCCTGGAGCAAGAGCTTAAGGACACTGATGCTGCAGCTTAGCCTATCTAGGAATTCTACCTTATTTCTTGTATTTTGAGATACTTTGACATTTGAATTCCCTAAGATTCTCTCAGTTTGCTAATGTCATTTTGAAGAACGTTAATATGTTTAAAGTTTTAAATTCTTAACATTTTGAAGGATGATTGTAATCCTAATATTCTAAGTACTTATCTAACTGTTTTCCAGTATTATATTTGATGACGTCTTTATATTATATATATTTGTCATATAATTGGGATGTCACAAATTATCATCTCAATATTTTTTACGAGTATTTTAGTTGATTTGATGGTATTTTCTCAGTTTTTAGACAATGTTATAAAATATTAGATATGTTTTAATTTGATTGTTAATTTTGCATTCTTAATAGTACTATCAAATATTGAAATCAGATGTTCTCTATAATTTTTGGAATTGTGTTGTGATTTCACTTTTAAGTTATATAACTGGTATTGAATTTTTTTTTTGTTAGATGTTTAAGAAGATATGTTTTGAATTACTTCATAAATTTGGATATGTAATTAGAAAATATGTATCATAGTAGTAAATGAGTTAGGGTAAGAAGAGAATGAATTTAGATTAACAATAATTTTTTACAAACCACTTACAAATTTATTGCATCTCCTCATATATATTATTAAATTAAAATATTAAATCATAATTTATTGTTGTTTCCTTATTAAATTTATTTTTTATAAATTAAAACTCTATATATACACACTTACAAACACACACGCACACATTTTTTTTTATATAGGTTAGTATTTTTTTAGTTGAAATAAGTTTGAATTTTCATTGTCAACATTAAGGATGCTTTGAGGTTTTTCTCAACCAATATTGGAAGGATTGATTTTAGATAAATGTCAATTAAGATTTTTATTTTATCATCGTCAATGAAACTAATTTTCTATCAACTTAAATGATAGGTTTTTAGTCAACGATAATAAATGTTATTTTGTGTCTAATGTTGATACTATTTATTCCTAATACATGTTAAATATTTCTTAAAATAGTGTCATTAAAACTGTATTTTATGAATATTAAATAAATTATTTTTCAGCTGAAATTTGTAATGATTTTTGTTTTTTTTTTTTTAAATTTTCTTAAGGGTTTTGTTTGGATTGATGTCACCAATGTTGTTAGATGGTAATTTTTTATGTTATATTAATTAAAATATCAATTCAAACAAAATTTCATTTAATACATTTAAATTATCTTATTTGAATAAAATATTTTATAAATTAAATAATTGAAAAAGAATTCAAATTTAATATATTTAAAATGCTTATAAAGTATATAATTTTCTTTACAAACAAAAAGTTGGACTATGATTTTAATATGTGTCATACATAGGCCTTCTGTTTGTTTTCTGTTGAGTTTTCTCTTGTATTTTTCTATCTTAATTAACCATTTTCCTATACTCAAACACATGTTAGGGAAAGTCCCTATAATTACAAATATGTTTTCTTTTTAGATTTTGTATTTAAAAATAAATGGATTAAGTCACAATTATATGAACTAATAGGTTAAAAAAGTGTTAAGAGAGTAACAAAATAAAAAGAATAATAGTATTTTGACATTAAAATTATTTTTACATCTGATATTATGTCTCATTATTTTTCATTTTCTATTTAATATAAACGTTAACTTTTTGTTAAGATTTCAAATTATCTCAAATGAATATCAATTTTTTTTTTCAAATAAATAAAAATTAGCGTGTGTTAAAGAACTAATGTAATTCAAGCATAGAATCTGGAGGAAAAATAAAATTGTAATCATAAAATGTCTTTACCTAAATAAATTAGCAGGTAAAAACAGCATCGCGATATAAAATAAATAATATATATATATATATATATATATATATATATATATATATATATATATATATATACTTAAAATGGATCAGTAAACACTTTTTTGGAATGCCTTAAACCCTAATTATCTGTTAATTAATTTTTTAAAATGCTTCTTTAAATAAGTTATGCGTGATCAATGAGATAATAATATTTGCAAATGAAGCTTGTTCTATATCACGGACAATTACTATATCATTTGATAATTAACTAATGTATTTTTGACAGAACAATTAATTATTCTTTGAAGGAAAAGAAAAAGGGAAATGTCCGAACATCCAATATCATCTTAATTAATTATCAACACCAAGACTAAATTATCAAGTCTTTATTATTATTAATTAGTTATCAACACCTGTATTGAATTATCAAGCATTTATTAATATTACTTATATATTCCAAAAATAATAAAATTAAAAGTTAACCGCTGTCTTTAACCTGAAGTGTTTTATTGTAGGTTTTTTTAAACAAATTAATATTTGTTGCATTTATAATAATGTTAATTTGTTAGTTTTTTATTTTATTTTTTTTATAATATTTTTTTTATACTGAAACTATGAAAAATTAATATACAATACAAAAATAAAGTTGTAATGTAAAAAAGAAAAAACAGGTGAAAATATTAAGAACAACACACATTGTAGATTATGGAGTTTTGAAATTCTAGACTTTCGATCCTTTTAGATATTGGTTACGACATTCGTTACCCCCATTTTTAACAACTTTTAATTTTAGAAAGTTTTTGTTCGAAATATGTAACAAAAGTCATGGTTATTTAAAGTTTTTCACTTTTGAGTATTTATAAATTTAAATCTCTAATCAACATCTCAGAATTAAACATTTAACATTTGAATGCAATCTAATAGAAACTATTGAAAAATAAATTAAATAAAAAATTATTTTTTAGTTATTTTTACGAATTTTATAAAATCATAGTTAAACTAAAAATAAAACATTTAGAATCCACAGCTAATAAATAAAAACAACAGACTTGATGTAAAAGATAATCGAAGAGAATGAAAACTTAAGTTTAAACGAGTACTATCATGAAATGGGTTGAAGAAATTTTTTCTACGAGTTTGGTGTTATCTTTACACTTTATTTAGGGGTTTTTTTGATAACAAGAAAGAGAAGTGAGAACATTGATACTATTTATAAAATTTTATTAGTTAAGTTGACGTTAGACCACTCACAATAGACATTAATTTTCAATTTAACATTAATTATAAACATAACATATGTTAAATAATGTCAGACTATCTATTAATTCTACGATCAACGTTAAATTGAAAATTGACACTTAAGTAAGATTTAATGTCAATATAAATAAAATATTTATAAAAATATCAACAAATAAGGATTTTAGCTAAATCATACAACCTATAGCCGATGTTGACATTATAAATCTTTTATAGTATAGTATAATCCTTAAGCTGGTAAATTTAACTCTTGATTTTTGTTTAACTTTTTTATTGTTATACTCTGAAATAATAATAAAAAAATTAAGATTTAGAGTTTCAACTGAAATTCTAGTCATAAGTATAAAAAAGTTGTCATAAAATTTGTTTTTTTAATCAGAAAAGAAAAGTTTTTCAATGCAAAAGAAGCTAAAACTGAATTTTAAAATTATATACCCATATAAAATTAATTAAAACTTAATATGATAACCCTTCTAACCAAGATAAGTCAATGGAAGAAAATGTTACAAAGAAAATGACTTAATAAAAGATAATTTGATTTGAAATACTTTATTTAGTTTTTCTTACTATTATTTTATATTTTCCTTATCCAACTTTTTTTTCATCAGCTATTTTTGCTTCTAAGAAAAGCAATTATAGTGGAAGCCATCTTTTGAAATCACTTTTTTATTTTACTTTTTTTGTTCAGTAACCTACGCAGCTACGAAAGTTTTGAAGGAAAGGTACAGCATTGAGAATGATTGAAAAAGGGGCGAATTATTTTATGCTGTATATCGCTGTCTTGCATTAAAAGGAATGTATTATTAATATTTTGAGATACTTTAATATTCAACTTAAGCAAACTTAGTACTTTTTATTCTAAATAACCGTGCATTAAATTAATATTTTCAGTTGAAATTTTTTATCTTATTTTACATTCTATTGGGTTTTTAAAATATATGAATTAAATTAGTTTACTTTAATGGAATAATATAAAAAAATCAGTAGAGAATAATCTAGCGCAAATCCTTAGTTTTATATTAAGTTTTACGTGGAAATAATCTAAACATTATTTATATATTTATTAAAATTGTTAATGAAACATGTTTTTCTATGTTTTAAATACATTAATTTATTACGTGAAATGGTGCTTTTGCTTTATGCAAAAGTAAAAAAAGTAAAAAATAAATACAATGAATAAGAAGGAGACGATTATTTTCAACTCACAGTTTAACAAAATTATCACAACAGTGCACATCTCATTCAAAACGTTATGAAATGATAAAGATCATAAACAAAATACAAATTTATAAGGACTGATTTTTTTTATTACAGAAAAAATGTAAGCAAAAAAAAAAACTTATTGTGGATTACAAATAAAAAAAAATCATAACTTATATGTAAAGTCTGAGAAAAATAAAACATAAAGAGTGCACAAGTGGCTCGAAGGCATTGGACAAAATTTTATTAATTAAATAGAATTTCTATTAAAGCATTACTTTCAAGTTTTCAACTCATTCTGTGTCATGATACATCAAGCACAACTCTTCTTTTTCTTTTCTTCAATACCGTGCTTTTTACCCATCAAAATCCAAGGTCAAAATCGTTCGTTTGTTGAAATAGGGAGCTCCTAAGCACTCTGGAGGCTGAGAGCTTTGATTCCATCCGATCAAATCCTCTTTTCTTCAACTGGTAAGTTAAAGTCCCTTTTCGGTTCAGTCTAGGGCTGTAAGCATGCAACAAATCTGATTGCATGTGGCCCATTGCTTATTCTTTCATTTTTTAGTTGTTATTGTGTTCTAAAATTTCTACTCTATCATCAATTGATGATTTATAGGCATTGTTAGGGTTTCCCTGATATGCGGGACAATATTGGGCATATGTGAGCTTGACTGATCGGAGTCAAAGGTAAGGGAAGCTTAGGCTTTTTGTTCTTTTCTGCTTTTGGGAAATTGGACTGCAAATAATTGGGAATTTTATTTGGGTCTTGTATCAATGCTTGCATGTAAATATTGTAGTGAACTTATGCAATGTAAATCCATGAACTGAAATGTTTGCATGATTGAATTTGGGTATGCTTGATATTTCTACTGTGAATTGGCTGTATATGAACTGATTAGGAATATAGTAGTGAAGATATTTAGTGATTGGAAGGATGGAGTTATGTTAGACAATTTAATATGAAATCTGTTTATTAGAAAAAGAGCTATTTAGTTAAGTTAGTACTAGTTTTATGAGTAATTGAAAAGAAGTGTAGTGGTCAAATTTAGAGTTAGACATTCTTGGTGATCCTAGTCAGTTTAGGTAACTTAGGTAGGTCATGTGTGACTTAGTAGGCATGTTTAAATGGTTAAAAACCAACTCCAAGTTGTAGAATTGAATTTAGACTTCTAGGTTGATAAAATTGAAGTTGTATAACCTAAATCAATGCATAAACACTTTATAATAATGTTAGAAAGGATTAGAATTGTTTAGGTAAGTTTAATTTAGCATGAAAGTTTATTTATGGGTGGTAGAAGTTCACCAAAAGGATTAGAATTGGTAAAAGGGGGTAGAGTTGCTCAATTATGCATAAAAATCTGTAGATGCCACGCCTGGGCGCCCCCAAAGGGGGCCGGGCGCCCTTCAACGCGTTATTTCACTTTAATTATGGCGCACGGGCGCCCCTAAAGGGGGTTGAGCGCCCTTTTCTACTGTTGTGTTTGTTTTTTATAGTTTGTGGGGTTCCGGATGTCCGTTTTGGACGTTCCTTAGGTCGTTTTGGGGGGTTTTTGACCCTTCCAGAGCCATTGGTGAGGGTCTCCAAGCTGTTTGAATTACTTAAGTATTGATAATTAAAGGTCATAAAGAAATTTGTGTTAATAAGTGATGGATCTGTGAAAGTATGTAATGTATGAGTTGTTTTTATGACATGACTAAGGAGTGTCTTGTATGTGAACATGTATATAGCTTGTGTGGTTGGGAGAGAATACGATTATGAATTGTGGTTCAAATGTATGTGAATTGGGAAAGGCACAAAACATGATTTTCTAGTGTGTTGATGATGGTAATTTCAGAATCTCTCGATGAGATTCTTAATGTTTAGAATGAATGTAGAGGCTTCCATGTGGGGGGTTATCCCTAACACTCTAACAGTCTTTCATTCTCACTTAGAGAGGATTGACGCGTGTGGGGAGAGTAGTGGGAGGTCTTAGGGTAGGCGCTATCACCTGAGGTCTATTCCGCGGTAACGGACTAACCTTGTGTGTGGTCGGGTGAAACCCCTCGGCAATGGCTTTGCAAAGCAGTAGAGGCCACCACAAGTGCACAACCCGCCCCAGCTCTACATACATTCTAAGTCCAGATGAGTCTAAAGGTCACAACTTGATAGGATACTTGATTTGGAGAATTGTATGAATATCATTTCTATGGTTATAATATCTGATGACTTGCATGCTTGTAAATGTGAATGTTGGTGGTCATATTAGATAAATTTTGGTATGATTGGTTGTTTATAGAAACCTAGCTTACCCTTGCACTTTATGTGTTGTATGTGCTTGCCTTCTTCCTTGCGATGATCATCCAATCCTTTGGATGTGAGCAGTAGCTGATGATGTGCCACTGGAGTAAGCATTGGAGACTGACGAAGACCCAACTCCGAGTTCTTAGGACTTCTACTAGTCCAGTTTATATAACTTCTTTATTTTGAGAAACTTCTAGCTTTTATTTCAACATGATCTGTATTTTGGAAATACTTTCTAGACATCCTTAGATCTTTAGTTACTGTGTATTTTGGAAGACCCTTAGGATTATATTAAGTTTAAATTTCCTCTGTGTTCTAGATAATTGTACTCCTAAACACTGTCTATGCTATTCTAACTGCTGTTACATATTATAATAGTGAATCCTATTATATTATATGTCGTATGATATTTTGGGATGCCACATTATACGTGTATTCATTCATTATCTTTAATAATTAATTATCCAATATCAATAAATGGAAGATCTGAAAATTTTAAAAAAATCATAATATATAATTTTTATTAATTATTAAAAAAACTTAATAACCAAAACGATCATTATTTTATTGAAAAATCATATACAAAATACGCAAATTCATAATATATATATATATATATATATATATATATATATATATATATATTCAAAGTCCTTTCGACTATATTATTAAAAGAACATAAGTTCTGGTGTCAATAATATTGTATTAAAGATCTTGACTTTAAATCTCAAAAAGGAGAAAGGAGACTTCGGATAATTGATGGGTAAGATTAATTACCTACAAGTAAATATTTCATATCAATAACATAATTACTTTCTTTAGTTTATAAGTTTAAGTGTGACATCCAAAAATTATATAAAACTATATAATATTAAATGACAAGCATTAGAATATGACAGAATAATTAAGAGGGTGTAAATATAGTTATAAGCTTTACAGTCATCCAAAATAGACTATAAAAGTTTAAATTTTATTCACAGAAAAGTCTTTCAAAATATAGAGTGCAGCTTAAAGAGAATCCTAAGAACTAGGGGCTGCCTCATCTCCCTCCAACGCTTGCTCAATAGACACCTCTTCTCCCTCTGCTTACATCCAAATGGATGATAATTGCAAAAAGGAAGACATAACACATGCAACATAAATAATAGTAAGGGTAAGATATGTTTAAAAAGCATGCAATGTAACTCATACAATCTAGCATATCCAAGCATTCCTACAAAGCAAACAAACCAAACATTCTATAAATTTTAAACTAGACAAGACTCGTCCGGACTTAGAATGAATATCGGACTATGGCGGGTTGTGCACTTATGGTGGCCTCTACTGCTTTGCAAAGCCATTGTTGTGGGTCAAACCTTACCACACACACAAGTGTAGTCCATTATAACTCATCTTGGGTCATACTTGATACAAGAGGGTCTAGCATCATAGGACCTATCACAAGAGGAATGGCCAAAAAGCTTCAAGAAAAGTATTCTCCAAAAGGTCAAGTACTCTTTGCTATCTTTGGATGGAAAATTGGAGATCAAGGAGATACTACAAAGTTGCCAAGACATGGTCATGGGTAAAGTGGGTTTTTGGCTAAGTAAAGAGGGGTGTGCCTATCATAAAAGGGGGTGGCATTAGTGTTTACTTTTCCATAGGCACATAGCATATTCTTCACGTGTTCATAAAGTTTTCTAGAAGCCATACACATTTAGCACATGGTTGATTAGCTGGAATGAGATCCGTAAATTGTGGATCTGCATTCCTTCCATGCAAGACCGAGAGGTTGAGTTATAAAACCTTCTTGGCATAAGTTGTATCTTCACTTTTGGATTATAGTAAAGAATTTCTACTGAAATGAATAGCAAATTCCTTCTCCAAGAGTCACTTCAAAGCTTGACCTCCATTGCAACTTTCTTCCTCTTGAGGGAGCCGTTTGAGTTGTGAACCATTCCTTCAAGCTAGCATCCGATTCCGCCTCACTTCTGCAAACACATTCCGCTGCCAACCACCTCCTTATATCCAGCAAACTCCATTTATGCAAATACTCCAGATATGTCTCGGTACTGCATTGCTTCTACTGTTCCATTGGATTGCTTCTGGTGTTTTGTTTTTATCAACCTCTGAACTCACGGATCTACAAGCCTACATCATGCCTTGATGTATCAAGTGGTATTCAGAGCTTTGGTTCTAGCTTGAACCGTGAGATAAGTACCTTCTTCTTCCATTTTCGTGTTGTCAACCAATTCTGAAATGTCTTGTTCTGTTTTCTGAAGTTCACTTCTGTTTCAGCATCTTTGATGTGTTTTAGGATTCTATTTTTGAGTTTTCTTGATACCAGCGTGTTTGCTTGAGTCTCTTATCATTTTAACTCGGTTTCTCATTGTTGTTTTGATTCATTTTATCATTTGAGCATCATTTCCAGTTTGTCTTTGTCATGTTTGGTTAATTTGCTGTTTTCTGTCATTCAATCTGGTTTTTAAACCAAGTTTTAACTAGTTGTGTTGTTTTGGATTTGGTTGCACCGAGTAAGAGCAATGACCTGTGATAGGAGCTCAGGTGTTAATTTGTGCCCTCCATTTCAGATCTGAAAAATTTCCATTTCTGGTAATTTATGTCAATAGTAGTGTTACTGTTACATTGGCCAAATATGTTTCACTTTGCTGTTTGATCCTGGATATATGTTGATATAAATCTGAAACAGTATACATATGGAATGAGCATGATTTTTGCTATGCATTTAAGTTGGATCTACCGCTGAAAGTTCAGAGGCAAGTATTAGTTGCAGATTAACCGAGTTGCAGAGTTCTTTGGTGGTCAATTCTGCGTGTTGAGTGGATTGAGCATTAGTTCATTGCCAATCATCTATTTGACAATTCTGCTACTTTGAGCAAATTTCATGTGCTATTTTTAATTCATTTGCAATGACCAATGTCAGATTTACACTTGCTTCTAAAATTTGGATACTATAGTTGTTAGATTTACTTTGCATCAGAACTGAACTAGCTAAAATTTATTCTGCACTGATTTTAATTCGTAAACTTGAACAAGCAAGTTTGTTTTCAGCTACTAAACATGCTTGAACCAATATAAAGTGCATATGGTCAGTTCTGCAAAGTTTGCATATATCAATTCCTACCAAGTTCAGTCCAAATCTGATTTCTAATTGGCTGTGATAGAACTGCTATAGTTCAGTTTTGATACACAACGAATTTCAGTTGCAAGTGCATTCAAACATACTTGGTTTATTCATTCAAATATGATGGAAGTTGCTTAAATTGATCAATTGCTATTCTGTGTAATTTACCTATGTGACTTGTAATTCTGAGTCCAGAACCGAACCCTGCAGTGCATCCAGAGTTGTCTCGGATTTCTTAAAATTGTATTTGATTGATTGGATGAATTCAGGATGTAGTAAGAGTCTTGGTTCCAAAACAATATGATTTGAATATGCAAAAGAAATAAAAGCATAGTAAAAGACAATAGGAACCAATACATCCGAGTTGAGTTTGATCAGCAGAGTCAAACCAAGTTTTCTGCATCAAAAATAGCCATTCTCAGTGGCATTTTCACAAACAGTTTGGGTTCATTGCATTGAATAGCTAATTCGAAGTCAATTGACATTGCTGGTCTTTTATTGCTTTTCTAATCTACTCTAGAGCCCTTCCTAAGATCATTTTGACGGCTCCCTCAAGAGGAAGAAAGTTGCAATGGAGGTCAAGCTTTGAAGTGACTCTTGGAAAATGCCAACTTCACTTGATTCTTGACTATTATATCCCCATCTTCATTTAGCCAATGAAGTTTATAAGGTTTTGGATGGGGTATAATATCAATCTTCAACTTTTCAACCAACCTTGTACTACAACAATTGCAACAAGAACCACTATCAACAATGAGAGAACAATGATTTTCTTGAATTTTACATCTTGTATGAAAGATGTTCTCTCTTTGTGATAGGTGTTCTAGACTTGGTTGGTTGCTAAGGATTCTTCTTACCATGAGAAGTTGTCCATCATCAGCATATATTTCTTCTTCTTTTTCTTCTTCCTCACTCTCCCTTTGACTAGTTGGGGTGTCACTTTCACTACTATAAATGTCCTTGCCTTTCAAAATGATGTTTCTCTTTGTAGGACATTGAGTAGCTACATGACCCCTTCCTAGACATTTGAAGCACTTGATTTCACTTGTTCTTGTGTGTGAGGGTGTCTCTTTCTTGGGTCTCTCTTCTATTTTGGCTAGAGGTTTAAATGGCTCTTTTTCTTTAAAAACTTTTTTTTCAAAAGTAGGTTGAACTTGAATTCTTTTAGAAGAAGATTTTCTCAAGTTTTGTTGTTCTACCTTTATACACATTTGAACAAGATCATTCAAATCTCTATAAGGTAGAAGTTCAACCTTATCTCTTATGTCAAAATTGAGCCCACTTAAAAATCTAGCTAAAGTAATTTCTGGACCCTCTACTATGCCTGCCCTCATCATATATAACTCCATCTTTTGTCTATATTCCTCAACTGTCATAAACCTTTGTTGTAACCTTTGGAGTTTATCCATGAGTTCCCTATTGTAGTAGGAGGGAATGTGCCTCCTTCTAAGGGCAAACTTAAGATCATTCCAATAATGGATGGGAGGGGCTTGATGTCTAAGCCTCTCTTGGACTAAGGCAGTCCACCAATACATTGCATACCCTTGAAAGCTTAGGGTAGCTAGAGAAACCTTTCTCTCTTCACTTACTTGGTGGCAAGCATATAATTGCTCCACCTTCATTTCCCAATCAAGATAAGCCGCAACATTGTCCTTCCCATGGAAGTGAGGCAACACCACATTGACTTCTTTTGGGGGTGGAGGTGCATGAGAATTTCTTCTATGCCTTCTTGAAGAAGAAGGCTGATGAGGGTAATAATCTCCAACACTCAAAGGTATCCCTCCCTCTTGAGAATAATCACTATGACTTCCCCTTGACTTTTCCCTCAACAATCTTAATTCATTTTGAATGACTGCATTTTGAAGTTCCCCATTGACCTTTTCCTCATTTATTTCCCTTCTCATTTCCTTGAATTCATTAACTAAAGCTTGAAGAGAAAAATTTTCTTTTTCACTATCACTAATCCTAGGAGAATGCCTTCTAGACATTATGGTGGACTTAAATGTTATTCTTGAAATAAAGACTAAAGATTTTCACTTGAAAGCAATATTCCAAGTAAGGGTGGTGAACCACTAGGGTCACTTAATAACCAGGCCTTGTCCTTGCCAAATATGCTTCTAGCTACTTACTAGAATCCTTAGATCAAAATCACTCTTAAATCCACTTAAGTCTTAAAGACAACAAAGAAAAACAACAAGGAATTGGGATTCTAAAATTCGGACTCTAGGCGCGCTCCTAGTCCTTGAATGAAAACAATGAAACTTGAAAGTAAAGATGGAAAAGTAAAAGTGAGGTCTCCTATGGTGAGGCTTAGACTTTGGATCTAAGACACAGTCACCGACTACTCAATTTTAGGTTGTGAGACTTTTTGAGTCTAGTTACAAATGAGGGAAGAGCACTTGTGAACTCTGGCACCTCACTTGCTTGGATTTGAAATCAAAAAAACCAAAGAAAAAAAAATTACAAGAAAACTTGGTAAATGGCAAAAGAAATGCAAATTAGCTAAGGATAAGATGTGTGTAGCTTTGGATTCTCAGAAACAGAGGTGAATTTAGATTAATTCACTCTAAACTCTCAGCTGCAAGGTGCTTAAACGAAGAAATTGAACTTCTGCAGAATGTAACTCTGCTGCAGTCTGCTGGACTGACAATTCTGGGCAGACTTGGTCACGGCTTTTCCTCTTCAAGAGCCAACTTCAATCACTTTTCCTCACCAATTGAACTTCCTTTGATGCTTCCACTTGTAATGACTCTGAATGATAAACCACCTATTCAGCAACACCGGTTAGCCAGGATATAATCTGCAGCACTGCCAGTATTTGCAACCACAATGACAACAACACAATGCCTTTTATCAAACAGGTTGTGTGCAGAATGGCCAATAACTCAAAATCAAGCAATTAATCGGCTAGCAAGCAAGGAAGCATGTCATGTGTTATTGGGGAGACCATGGCAATTTGATCATCAAACTATCCATCATGGTCTAACCAATACCATCAATATCCATCAAAAGGACAAGAAGTTTGTGCTTCATCCTTTGACTCCTACCCAAGTGGCTAAGGATCAAGCACAAATGAAGTCTTTAAGAAAGCAAGAACATGATCAAAAGAAAAAGTCAAAAAGAAAGGAGAGAAGAGAGACAAGTGTACCACCTAAGGTCACTCAACATGAAGTTCTTTTAAACAAAAAGACTTTACTCAATACCCTTCAAGTTGAGCAACCTTCATACCTTCTTCTTTGTCAAGGGACACTTACATGCACATCTAGTGATCCAAAGACTTCAACTCTTTCTCCACCCATTCAAAAACTTTTGAAAGAATTTGATGATCTATTTCCAAAAGAAATTCCAAAAGGGCTTCCACCCATAAGAGGAATAGAACATCAAATTGATTTCATTCCAGGGACAATTCTTCCTAATAGGCCAGCCTATAGGACAAACCCCCAAGAAACTAAGGAGATTGAGACACAAGTCCAAGAGTTGCTAGATAAAGGCTTAGTTCAAAAGAGTCTAAGTCCATGTGTTGTACCAGTGTTGCTTGTACCAAAAAAAGATGGGAAGTGGCGCATGTGTTGTGATTGTAGAGCTATCAACAACATCACAATCAAGTATAGACATCTCATTCCTAGGCTTGATGATATGTTGGATGAATTACATGGAGCACAAATATTTTCAAAGGTAGATTTAAAAAGTGGTTATCACCAAATAAGAATTAAAGAGGGTGATGAATAGAAAACTGCCTTTAAGACCAAGTTTGGATTATATGAATGGCTAGTTATGCCTTTTGGTCTTACAAATGCTCCAAGCACATTCATGAGACTTATGAATCATGTCCTTAGGGATTGCATTGGGAAGTTTGTAGTTGTCTACTTTGATGACATCTTGGTATATAGTCAAAATTTGCAAACTCATGAAAATCATTTGAGAGTTGTTTTAACAATTCTTAGAAAACACAAATTGTTTGCAAACTTTGACAAGTGTACCTTTTGTGTTGATAGTGTCATATTTCTTGGATTTGTGGTCACCAAAAATGGGGTTCATGTGGACCCAGAAAAAATAAAGGCCATCCAAGATTGGCCTCCTCCAAAGAATGTAGGAGAAGTAAGGAGCTTCCATGGGTTGGCTAGTTTTTGTAGAAGATTTGTTCCTAACTTCTCTAGTCTTGCTTCACCCCTAAATGAGTTGGTGAAAAAGGATGTTACATTCCATTGGGGGGAAAAACAACAAAAGGCTTTTGAGCTACTCAAAGATCACACAAGCACCCATTCTAGCTTTGCCAAATTTTTCCAAAACTTTTGAGCTAGAATGTGATGCTTCAGGATTTGGCATAGGTGCAGTATTATTACAAGAAGGACACCCAATTGCATACTTTAGTGAAAAACTTCATGGTGCCTCTTGTAATTACCCCACCTATGACAAGGAACTCTATGCACTTGTCAGGGCTCTTCAAACTTGGGAACATTACCTTGTTGCCAAGGAGTTTATCATTCATAGTGATCATGAATCACTTAAGTATTTGAAGAGTCAACACAAGTTACAAAAGAGGCATGCTAAGTGGTTGGAATTCATTGAACAATTCACTTCTGTTATTAAATACAAGAAAGGAAAATCCAATGTGGTGGCTGATGCTTTGTCAAGAAAAATTAATCTATTAGCCACATTGAGAGCTCAAATTCTTGGGTTTAATAACATTCTTGAATTGTATTCACAAGATCTTGATTTTGCTCATATCTATGAGGAATGTCTCAATAAGCCTCAAGGAGGATTCTATGTGAAAGAAGGGTATCTTTTTAAAGAAGGAAAAACTTGCATTCCTCAAGGTTCACATAGAAAACTCCTTGTTAAAGAGACACATGAGGGAGGATTAATGGGGCATTTTGGGGTAGAAAAGACCCTTGGCATGTTGAAAGAAAAATTCTTTTGGCCTCACATGAGAAGGGATGTTCAAAGGCATTGCTTTAAGTGTATAACTTGTTTAGAAGCTAAATCAAAGTCAATGCCTCATGGACTTTATACTCCTTTGAATGTTGTTTCCACCCCTTGGGAAGAGATAAGTATGGATTTTGTGTTGGGTCTTCCCAAAACTTCTAGGGGTTTTGATTCTATCTTTGTGGTGGTAGATAGATTTAGCAAAATGGCTCATTTTATACCTTGCCACAAAGTAGATGATGCAAGCAACATTGCAAAGTTATTCTTTAGAGAAGTGGTTAAACTTCATGGTCTACCTAAGGTAATAGTTTCGGATAGAGATACAAAATTTCTTAGTCACTTTTGGAGGACCTTATGGTCTAGATTAGGGACTAAGTTATCTTTTTCTACTACTTGCCATCCTCAAACAGATGGTCAAACTGAAGTAGTCAATAGATCTCTTTCCACTTTACTAAGGGTAGTTCTTAAAGGAAATCACAAATCTTGGGATGAGTACCTACCTCATGTTGAGTTTGCATACAATAGAGTAGTTCATGGAACTACTAAATTGTCTCCTTTTGAGGTTGTTTATGGTTTTAACCCTTTGACACCCATGGATTTAATACCCCTTCCAAATTCTATTGATTTTGTTCATCAAGATGGGGTATCTAAATCTAAGTTTATCAAAGAATTACATCAAAGGGTTAGAAATCAAATTCAACAACAAAATGAGAAATATGCCAAGCAACATAATAAGGGCAAGAAAGAGTTAATCTTCAATGAAGGATATTTAGTTTGGGTTCATCTTAGAAAGGAAAGATTTCCTCAACTATGAAAATCCAAACTCAATCCTAGAGGAGATGGACCTTTTCGAGTTTTAAAGAGGATTAATCCTAATGCTTATCAACTTGATCTTCCTCCTGAATATGGGGTTCATGCTACTTTTAATGTTGCTGATCTTAAACCTTTTACAGGTTATGCAAGTGAAGATGAAGATCCTTTGGATTTGAGGACAAATCCTTCTCAAGAGGGAGGGGATGATACAAGAGGGTCTAGCATCATAGGACCTATCACAAGAGGAATGACCAAAAAGCTTCAAGAAGTGTATTCTCCAAAAGGTCAAGTACTCTTTGCTATCTTTGGATGGAAAATTGGAGATCAAGGAGATACTACAAAGTTGCCAAGACATGGTCAAGGGTAAAGTGGGTTTTTGGCTAAGTAAAGAGGGGTGTGCCTATCATAAAAGGGGGTGGCATTAGTGTTTACTTTTCCATAGGCGCATAGCATATTCTTCACGTGTTCATAAAGTTTTCTAGAAGCCATACACATTTAGCACATGGTTGATTAGCTGGAATGAGATCCGTAAATTGTGGATCTGCATTCCTTCCATGCAAGACCGAGAGGTTGAGTTATAAAACCTTCTTGGCATAAGTTGTATCTTCACTTTTGGATTATAGTAAAGAATTTCTACTGAAATGAATAGCAAATTCCTTCTCCAAGAGTCACTTCAAAGCTTGACCTCCATTGCAACTTTCTTCCTCTTGAGGGAGCCGTCTGAGTTGTGAACCATTCCTTCAAGCTAGCATCCGATTCCGCCTCACTTCTGCAAACACATTCCGCTGCCAACCACCTCCTTATATCCAGCAAACTCCATTTATGCAAATACTCCAGATATGTCTCGGTACTGCATTGCTTCTACTGTTCCATTGGATTGCTTCTGGTGTTTTGTTTCTATCAACCTCTGAACTCACGGATCTACAAGCCTACATCATCCTTGATGTATCAATACTAGAAGCACCTAAGACTAGGACCTCCTACTACTCTCACCATGAATCAATCTTCTCTAAGTGAGAATGAAAGATCATTAGAGTTTTAGGATAACCCCCAAGGCTGAGTCCCTATATTCATTCTAAACACTAATATGATCTCACTGAGAGATCTTAATATCACACTCATACTTACTACTTTGATCAAGTTATATTCCTATTTGAATCCTCAACATACCATTCCCTAGTTACATAACCATATACAATGTCATAACAACTCATATATGAATCAAACATCATCAATCAATCAAACAAGGAAACAAAAAGAATGAATCATAACGAAGAGAATCGCTCAGCGCATATGCTCGCTATGCGTGACCAGGTAGCATTCGCATAACGAATCTGGTTCGCACAGCGAGTCTTCAAACAGAGATCACACACTCCCACTCCTTGGAATTAACTCCCATAGGCATAAGGCCTTTCACCCTCTCAGAGCCACACTATTCTAATTATATGATTAATTTCCTAGGCCAACATCAGTAGCAAAGTGAACGTGACTCACCAAACAGAGAGCACCTCGCCAGGGCGACTCGCTGTGCGAATCCTCTCGCACAACGAGTCTGCATAATTTGCAGAATTTCATTCTATAGATTTGCACAACTCAACCACTCAAAACTCATTCTAGACATTTTGATGAACTTCTAACCTTCCTAATTCGAATTATATGTTGAATTAAACTTTCCTAAGTGATTTTAATCCTTTCTAACATCATTCTCTAGTGGTTATGCATTGATTTATACTCTAAATCTTTCATTTTATCAACCTAGGCATCCAAATCTAAATTTTACCATTTTGAAACTGTTTTTAACTCTTTAGACACTTCTAACAAGTCAGAATAGACTTAACTAAGTTACTCAAATAGTCTAACTCAGTCCCTAACCCCTAATTAACAAAATCACTACTCCACTTCCCTAAATTTGGCCTAAACACTATAACTAAGTTGTTTACCTAGTAACCTGCATGACATGATGCACAACCTCTAGACACTCAATTTCAACATCATACATTATACTCATACCAGTTTCTAACCATAAAATCACAGTCTCATGTATATCAGAAAGCACATGTTATAGAACATAGGATCATCCAATTCTACTTAAACAGTAATATATATGTATATACTACACAATCCATACATGTATTTATCTTACAATCACAATAAAACCTAACTCACACACACGACACTTCCACCAATTAGAAATAGACCCAGCTTCCCTTACCTCTACACAATTGCATAGTGAAACAAAACCTTGTCCACTCTCTTACACCCCAAGAAATTGCTAAAATCACCTATAAATTATAAATTAGTGGTATGAGACCGAATTAGAAACTTAGCGGAGCCAGAAATTAAAGAGGAGAAATGCTATTCCCATGCAATCAGATTGTGATGCATGATCACAACTTTAAAATGTACGAAGATAATTGGGGAAAGACGTACCAGATAAAGAACACCCAATTGATCGGTTGATTTTGAAGCTCACAATGCTGAGATCGCCTTTGCAGCCTTTGATCAACAAATTAACGGTTAAATTTTTAAGTGAAGATGAAGAAAAGATAGAACAAAGAAGAAGAAAGTATTGAAGAGGCAGTGGTTCTTCCGACAATGGGATGAACTTAAAAATTTTAAGTTAACTTTTTATTTTAAATTAGTAATAGCTCATCCCCTCATATGTTGCCACATGTGCATCCCCTAAGATATTTTTTTTCACAGGTTTTACATTAAGGATATAAAAGAAAGCGTTACGTAGTAGATATAGTTATTAAAAGAAGAGTTTCAATTATTTTATTATTAAAAAACTGAATTATAAATAGTTTTCTAATAATAAAGTTTTATTTTACAACATTATTATATATTTTTAGAAATCTTCTTAGAATCATATTTATCTTCTTTTTAGGTTTCAGACTCAACTGTTTATTCTTTTAACAATTAGGAATTATAGATGAAATCATTTAACAAAAACTCTTTATATTTGTTTGATCATAATTAAAAATAAGGTAAGTTCACTTTTTTCATATTTTTAGAGCATTTTAATGTGTTTGAGATGCATCTGGCTAGGAGGACCATGCATATGTCTTAAATATGCTTAAAGTGAATTTTTATTGAATTTTAATCTTAATGATATGCTTAGTTCTTTGATATGATGTCTATTGACGGAAAGTGATGAAAAGTTAATAACTCAATGTGATTTTTGAAAGGTCATTACTTAATGCAATAAGTAACATTACTCAAACAATGAAACATGAAAGTTCAACACTAATGAAACATGAAAATTTAACACTTGAACTTTCATTTTAACACTCAAGCAAGTAAGCTATCAAGCTAACTCTATATTTTATAAGCTAAAGTGACAATAAATAATGATGAAGTAGTGAGTAAAAGAGAATAAATAACATTCTCCTGTTAAGTGACTTCACTTAAACTCGATTAACTCAAGCTCGTTAAACTAAGGGTGTAGCAATCAAGTAGCAAATTTCTTATTTCAATATGTGTGTGTGATTATATAATTGAATGATAAATGAAAACATGTGATGAAAAATGATGACTTATAAAGAATGAAAAATATGTAAGATAAATTGTGAGAAGTGTTAGATATTAATATTTTTGAAACCATTGTATTGGATATTAAAGGGTGTAGATAAATTAAGTTAGTTATGATTTGATTTGGTTAATTGACAATTAAATTATGTATTAAAGTGTTTATTGAGAGAATGAAATAATACAATGGTTGATACATGAGATAACCTAAACGGGGGAGTAAATATTGATATCCGGAATGATATCTTGACCAAAGTTACGATTGTCATATCGAATATAAAATCTCATTAAGTAAAAGGAAATTTCCTACTTTCACTGATAGATTAAATCACATGGATGAATATATTAGGTGATGAAAAATTAAATATGGTATTTATATTATTATGCATCAATTGTTTGTCAAAATCTATCATGTCATGAATGTGAGATTAATAAATTGATTCATATATTAATATCTTGTATAATATGTTTAATATGAATCTTTTTTTATATTAAATCATTTTAATGTCATATAATCAAGTCTTGTGTGAAAAAAATTCTTAAACCATGTCTATGTAATTTTGTTGAATAGTATGTATTATATAGTAATATAAATTCTACACATTTAAAAAGATATGGTAATATAGATAAGTTATATTATCTTACTTTCTTTAAAAGACTTTATGATTTATTTTATGTTATAACGATGTTTAATACATGAATAAATTATATCATAAGTCATAATGAAAGTTGTATACAATTATGGATGTTTTATGTTTTTCATTTTCTCTTAACACAAACACATTATCTTTTAAAAACTCAAATGTTTCATGGCTAATTGTTGTAAATATATTATTGAATAATATATTTGTAAATATCTAGAAAATGATTTTTGGGATTGTAGTAATTTTAAAATTGTGATATTCAATTATTTTAATAATAAAATGTTTTATCATAAATAGATTTTTAATAAACAAATTTTATTATTTTAAATATACATATTATCTCTAAAAATCACTTTTTTTTTAAGTTTTTTGTCTTCTCTGTACCTTTTCTCATTCTCTGTTCATCCTTTTAAATATATGAGACTGTAGGAGTGTTCTTCTTGATAAGTTCTTCCTATTTATGATATCAGTTTCTTCATTTTAGTAAGTTGTTCTTACGCCATTTTTTTAGGTAAATTTTTTCTTCTATTGCATGTAATTTTCCTTGTTAGACGAGTCTTGTGAGTCTTTGCCAATCAATGATCATAATTGTGTAACTTAATCATTTTTATGATGTTTCTATGTATAAATAGAGCATCATGTAAAGTTGAAGGTGTTTTTGTGTTTTAGAGTGTGTAGAGTTGTCGTACCAAGTGAAGGAAGCTAATTTTTTCACTTTCATGTTTGTTTCAATTGATTTTTGTCTGTACATTGAATTTGGTAGAGTTATGGGAAGCATGCTCACTCCGTGAGCAAACTCACGCTGAGTGAAAGCCAAACTTGATTTTAGCAGAGAGTCAAGGGAAAGGGGTTCGCTGGATGAATTATCATGTAGTTTATTCCAATGTTGGATTTCAGGTCGTTGAGGGAGTGTGTGATTTAGTTGAGCAAGTCTGTCAGATTTCAAGTAACATATTTGTGGAGGAAATTATGTGATCTTAAGATAATTCTGATTATGTTTAGAATATAGTTTAATGTATGTATCTATATTATGGTTTGTGTGAGAATGGTATCCATAGATCCAAGGTGGATTAGGCATGTATTTTTTAAAGGTACACATTGAAGTATGGATCCAAGAATTGAATTATCCTAACACTCTACTAAACTTTCAAGACTCAAGTATAATATAATGAATTAGTTAGTGAGAGTAATAAAAGGTTTTACTCGGAACCACGAGTGGTGTAAGAATATTCAGTCTAGATAGTTGTCTAGGGATAGATCTTGGAGAGGATAAACTCAAACTACGTGTGTTGTCTAGGGGTGTCAGGAGTGACAAATAATACTCAATTAGAAGTGAGTTAAACTCATGTAATCTTTGATAAGATTAACGATACCCCTTAAGAGTTCTTGAGGGAGAACAAGATGTAGCTCAAGATTGATTGAATCAATATAAAAATTGTGTCTTATTGTTTTCTTCTTTAAAAACTATCTTAAGTTTCCTATGTCATCGTCTCAAAGAGTTTTTATTTACTTATCTTATAAACTCAACATCTAAATACAATTCACTTTTGTATAGTTTCATTACAAACCATTAGAGGTTGTTTTGCGAAAATATTTTGAAAATACTCATCATTCTACAATGTTTTTTTTGTGTATTTCAATTGATATCAAAACCAACCTCATAAATTAGTTCCTAACCGAACTGAAGGAAGCAATTTTGATCTCAATGAAAAACATAAGACGTAGTTTTAAAATTATTTATTTTCAAAAACTAGAATTTTATTTATTAAGAGAAATGAATGATCACCAGTGTGACATTGTGAAAAATGAAAATCTCTCTTCAAAAACGAGTTATGAATATACATAGTCGACCTTTTGTTTCAAAATAATATTTATGATGTACTACTCTAGAATATTCAAACATGATGGAGTGATAAATAATCAACATAACATAAAATATATTTGAAAAATTCTCATTGAGTGATCATCATAAAATTAGGGTTAAATATTATATATATATATCCTTCAAATAGAAAAGTTGGTTCCTTTATTTTTTTTAGTAGTGTCATATTTTTAAGATTATAATATTAATTATATTTAATCGTTTGTTTTCAATTTTCTTGGAAAAAAAAAAGTTATAAATTTCTTATTTTACATCAAAATATTTTTTTATCGACTCTAGCCAATTACGATTTAAGATTAACTTATTTTTAATGATATGCCACGTATAACAATCGTATTGTTTGTATATGTGGTCAAACGTTATACATTCTGGAAAAAGAGAAATTGATTCTTAGATAAACTATACATTTCGAAAGATTCTTTTGCATAAATCGTACTTAATTATGCAAAACGTAATATTTTGAAATCAACATTAAAATGTTTTTTAAATTGTTTTTTTTATAAAATGGGTATCTCTTAATACTATTATGTATTTTTGTTGTCATTAAAGTAAATTAATTTTGTCTGATTAAATTAATATTAAAAATAGAAAAAAAAAGTTAATTTTACACATGCCTTTCCATTCAACGAAAAAAAAAAGTTTTAAATCAATTTAAATTTTAAAACAAAACTTTATAAAAAGCACAGGCCTTTGTTCTCTTTAGCAGTGCCACATTTACAAAATTTAAATATTAGTTATATTTAATGGTTTCTTTTCCATTTTCTTGAAACGAAAAAGAATATAGTTGGAAATAATTTTTCCCTATTTTCCAATTGAGATGTGTTAGTTCATAATTTTTGTTTAGAATTATATTCATTATTAATCTGAAATAACTATAGATATTGGATTAATGTTTGACATGAATATGTGAAATAATACAGATTTTAATGAATAAAAAAAATAAAATAAAGGGAGATGATAAGGAGTAGAGAGAAAGAAGATGAGGCATGATTGCATATTGCTTTCATCCAACTAGCTAGTTTTTGTGGAGTGGGTTATGTGTAGCTTTATTGTGTAGGTGGCTAATGTATGATAGAGGGCTGACATAGTGTTAACATCACATTCAATTAACAACTCAACAACTCTAGCTTAAACTAATAATACATTTCTGCTTTGCTTCTGTCAAAACAAAATTATAATATCAACTTCTTTCCCCTTTTTAATTTTACCTTTTATTAATTTCAGTATATATATAATAATAATAATAATAATAATAATAAAATTATAAAATTAAAAAAAATGGTAGCTCTTTAACGGATATGTTATAGGATTTTCAGTCTCTGTTAGGATTTAATATTTGTTTTAACATTTGATATCTTGTTAGGTTTTAAGATTTCGTTTGTTATTATTTCTGTTTGTTATTATTCTGTGTATATAACTGATAGATTAGATAGAATTGTAAGTAATTCTGTTATAATCTTGATGTATAAATATTTGCATCTACATATGCAAAATTAAGAAGATAATACACAGATTATTCTTTGTTTCTCATTATTTAACATGGTATCAGAGTCTGTCTGATCTGCTTCCGCTGTTTTTGCTGTCTGCCGGCGGTCGGCCGTCATGGCCGCCGGCAGCCCCCTAAAAATCTCTTTTCTAACCTGTGTTTTTAATGGGCTCCAATTGCCCTAGTCAAGTTATGGTCTTTTCTTTCCAGTATTATCAAATTCAGAGTTTGTTTGAGTATCATTAGAGTGGGATTGTCTCATCTCCTCCAGGCAACTATTCAGAGCATCAATGTTGCTCTTTTACTTTTTCAGGGCAGTTAAGTCCTTGAAGTTTGGTTGTTGTTTAGGGCAGTTAAGTCCCTTAAAGTTTTGTTATTGTTTAGGGCAGTTAAGTCCCTTGAAGTTTTATTGTTGTTCAGGGCAGTTAAGTCCTTTGAAGTTTTGTTGCTGTTCAGGGCAGTTAAGTCGCTTGAAGTTTTGTTGCTGTTCAGGGCAGTTAAGTCCCTTGAAGTTTTGTTGCTGTTCAAGGCAGTTTAGTCCCTTGAAGTTTTGGTTCTGTTCAGGGCAGTTAAGTCCCTTGAAGTTTTGTTGCTGTTCAGGGCAATTTAGTCCCTTGAAGTTTTGTTGTTGTTCAGGGCAGTTAAGTCCCTTGAAGTTTTGTTGCTGTTCAGGGCAGTTAAGTCCCTTGAAGTTTTGTTGCTATTTAGGGCAGTTAAGTCCCTTGAAGTTTTGTCGCTGTTTAGGGCAGTTAAGTCCCTTGAATTTTTGTCGCTGTTTAGGGCAGTTAAGTCCCTTGAAGTTTTGTTGTTGTTTAGGGCAGTTAAGTCCCTTGAAGTTTTGTTGCTGTTTAGGGCAGTTAAGTCCCTTGAAGTTTGTTGCTGTTTAGGGCAGTTAAGTCCCTTGAAGTTTTGTTGCTGTTTAGGGCCTTAAGTCCCTTGAAGGTTTGTTGATGTTCACCACTATTGATGGCAATCCAATCCCTGCAGTTTGTTGCTATTCGCCACTGCAGGCCCTGTTGCTGTTTGCTGCTGCAAGTCACTGTTAACTCTTTGGCAAGTGTACCAAATCGTCTAAAGTAATAAACCGGTAAGACCGGAAATCGTTTCCCAAGAGACTCGTGAAACTAGACAATCGTATAATTTCTAACTAACCTAGACTAAAGAATGTTTCCATAATTTGAGTTTTAGTGAAAGTAAAGTAACTATAAAGCATAAATGATAAAAGTGATCTTAAGCACTCAAACACTTTGAAATGGAGAGATTAGAAATGCAATGGAATGATATTGTTGGGGGTATGATTTCACCTACTTCACTCTTATGCATAGAAAATCACTTCCTCTTCATTAATGTGTCAATGTCAATCTACTAATTTACTCAAACCCCAATCCCTTGGTAGAAAGAGCCTAGACTTCCTCATTAGACTCCAATCCCTTGGAAATCCTAATGATTAATTCCGCATTAAGAAATGAGATTTTAAGACATCCAAAGGTCCTAGTTCTATCCCTAGATACTACTTCCTTTAGGTGTTTAACCCAAGTCAAGGTTTACCCAATATTTCCCAATATCAAGAAACCCTAAATCATGTCATGGGTAGCAACTTCACAACAAGCATTAAGAAAAAAGATTAAACACTAACAATTAATGAAAGAGGTATATATTCATTCAAAACAACATGCTTTACATAAGAGTTTAGTGGTTACATCAATCCCTCAACAACAATGAAACTAGCTCTCCATGAATGGAGAGCTTGAGCTTACAACAATGGTGGAAATGGAAGAAGAAAGGAGACCCAAGGATGAAGAAGGAGTGTTCCCACAGCTCCAAGCTGCCTCCAAGAGCTCCAAAAATGAGAGAAATCGTGTTTGGGCAGCCAAAGATGCCAATCCCTTCGCGTGTTAGGTCTAAAAAGACTTAATTTTTCCACATCAGCATTGCCACCGCTCAGCTGTACCCCAGCTGTACCCCAGCTGCAGGCTTCCAGAGAGCTGGCCGCTCAGCTGTACCCCAGCTGCAGGCTTCCAGAGAGCTGGCCGCTCAGCTGTACCCCAGCTGTACCCCAGCTGCAGGCTTCCAGAGAGCTGGGCGCTCAGCTGTACCCCAGCTGTACCCCAGCTGCAGGCTTCCAGAGAGCTGGGTGCTCAGCTGTACCCCAGCTGTAGTATCAATCTTTGCTCAATATTTCTTCTTTTACATTCATTCTTGCTCATGTGGTTCTTCCATTCTTCAATTTGGACAACAAGCTTCGCATGCATGATCTAACAACCAAAAAGTGGGGATTAGTGATGAAATTTGAATCAATTCAACTCAAGATGTAGCTACTTAGAAACTTAACAAAAATGAGGCATAAAGAAGGTACAAAGCTAAGAAAGAGTTGACATTTTCTCTCAATTCAATACTGAAAGCATGGTAAAATATGTCATTATCAGTCAGCATCCATTTTTTTTAAGATCACCCTCGTTTATTACTGTCCAAGTTGAAGTTTCATTCTGCTAGTTCGCTTTGGTCCATTGCTGTCTAAGCTGGTTTCCAACCTGGGAATGATTGACATTCATTCTCCAGCTTGAGGGGGGCTTTTAGGATTTAATATTTGTTTTAACATTTGATATCTTGTTAGGTTTTAAGATTTCGTTTGTTATTATTTCTGTTTGTTATTATTCTGTGTATATAGCTGATAGATTAGATAAAATTATAAGTAATTCTGTTATAATCTTGATGTATAAATATTTGCATCTGCATATGCAAAATTAAGAAGATAATACACAAATTATTCTTTGTTTCTCATTATTTAACAGTCTCTTTATGGACTAACAGTGGAATAATCGTCATCCCTATCAAAAGATTACTGTGTAACTGAGGGTTTAATGTGATATATATGATTCATGGAGAAAAGAATTTGTTTCTTTATGGGATCCGAGACTAAACACTTTCCAAGTTCCACTTCTCTCTAACACTCTTCCGATGCTTATAACGAATCTCTTTCTTGACACCGAACGGTCGTGACCTGTAGGTTAGTACTTCGACGCTCAAGTCAGCAGGATCACAATTAGGGTAAAATATGTATGATTAGATAAAAATAAATACTTGGTCTAACATGTCTGTATTTTAGGTCTAATAATGGGCATCAAATTCCTCTGTAACCGCTACATCGTGTTACATAACATTCGTCCATCACCCATAACTGCCTGCTCACGTGAGTTTACGTGAGTTTCTTCTTCCGTAATGTTCGCTCATTAATGCCATTGATCATCCTTCACCGCTCTGCTTACCCCCTCCTTCATCTTTCGGCTTGATTGATCGACCGGTCTCTTCCCCAAACACACACACACTCTGCCTTCGGCCTAGGCTTTGACCGACCGATCCATCACCTCCCCTAAACACACAAAATTTCAATTTAAGTTACGATTTTTTATTTAAGACATTTATGTTTATCAAAAGCTTAGTATGTAACTGAGAGGGTATAATGTATGTATATGATTTATGGAGAAAAGAGTTTAGATTTAAGTTACCATTTTTTATTTAAGACATTTTTTATTTGGATAGTGTGATAGAAAATAATATTATTTCAAATAAGCGAAATTGATATAATTTTATTTATTATGATTTATTATTGTTAGTATTATTTCTCAATCATGTATTATTATTGTAAGAAAATATTTTTCTTTAGTTTCTACGTAACAACAAAAAGAGGTTTACTTTATCAATACAACCTATTTATGGGAGGTTATATATGCATTATGCTATAATCATATTAACAAAATCTAAATCAACAACACATTGTGTTTGCTAGCTATTAACTATTTATGTCATATATGTAAAACCTCGTTTCTTTTAAAAACTCAAAGTCAGTTACATTAGAAAAACACAAACGCAGTGCTCACCTTTTCTTCAAACAATTTTATCTCTCAAACCTCAATCTTCTCGGTAACTTACTCAAATCTTAGCTTCTCTTCAAGCAAAACCTACATTTAGAATCATTGCAGAGAATCCCACAAAATGCACTAATCAAAACAAATAATAGAATAAGTTTTCTTCTTTCCCTTTTTCATACTCTTATTCTGAGTTTTACGTGAGAATACATTGATGCATTATCGTCTCTGTGTGTTTTGTTAATCTATGGTAATGTTTGTATAAATGTTATTTTATTATAGTTTCATATTCAGGATGACTGTATTAATATATTTTATATTATAATAACTTTCCTTTAATACTATTATGAAATATTTGAGGAGTATTATGTTATTAAAATAGATGTTAGAATATATAATAATTTGAATGTGTGAATATTATAATTTGTGTGTGGAAGTGCGATGTTGATGAGGTAGGAGAAAACATGTGGTGTAAAGTTATGTAATAATTAGAGAAGATGAAGAGGGAAGTGGAGCTTTTATGAGTGTTAAATGTTCTATGGGTCAGAAAGCTTATCAGCAATGAAGCTGGAAAAAGTGGGAAAAGTTGAGATAAAAGTTTTCTCACAATTTCTTATTCCTTTCTTCTTTTTTTCTTTGCTGTGTTCGTAAGATTTGGACCACTTGGATATAAAAAGTCTAAGCATACGTGCTTAACTTTGCTTCCTATGTTCAAATTTCACTTTTTTTTTTTCTATTTTAGTAGGGTTAGAATCATGCAAAATGTATTTGGATATCCTCTCAATTTTACATTTTATGTTAGGAAAAACATTTCGATTATTTTTTATGTTTTTCATTCAAATTTTGGGTTAGTTATTGTACGAAAAGTACATTTTCTCCATGGAAGTTGTTTTCACCTAATACTTATACAATTGTAAAAATAATAATAATAATATTGTCAACCTCTTTATTGTAAACCAGACTTGTGAGTTAAGTTAAAGAAAAATTGACATTAATTTTGTACTAGGTGAAATCTATTTTGTAACGTCTCAAAAATTATATGATAATAAAATTTTTGAATGATTAAACATTATAATATTATAAAACAGTTTAAGGAGGAAGATAAAGTTATAAGTTTACAGTCATCCAAAATTGACCATAGATTTAAAATTTTACAAGCTTAAGAGTATTTCAAGATACATAGGTTCAACAAAGAAAAGAATTCCTAAGAAGACTAAGTTGCAACATCATCGTCCTCAAGCTCTTGCTCCAGGAGAATCTCTTCAACATCTGCTCACATCCAAGTGGATGATCATCGCAAAAGAAAACATACACAAACAACACAAACAAGCAAGGGTGAGCTAGGTATAAAAAGCATGTTATCAATCAAGTATGTCAAGCATACAAAGACCATAACACAATACAGACTATGACCAAATGCATTTTGTTGATGCCAATGACCGACCACGTGATTTACCATCCGGACTAGTATGAAATATCAAGTTCCAGGGGTTTGTGCACCCGGGTGGTGTAGTAACTGGAAAACCATCAGGTGCCACCCGAGGTTAGTCCGTTATAACTCACCCAAGAACCTATGGACTAGGACCTCTTGCTATTCTCACCACATGACTCATCACTCTCTACTTGAGCATGGATGATCATTAGAATGTCAGGATAAACCCCATAAGGACACTCTGGCCATTCATACGGTCAATCACATAAACCACAGGGCACCACCATATAACCTCCCTTGAGGATCGTGGAATTACGTCCATCAACCATACTTTCACTTTAAAACTTAACTCAAGACATGAATAAGTAAATACCATAATATTATCACATTGAATCCATATGAAACCATATACATATAACCTTTCACTTTTACATTGCATACAAAAACATATGTATAGTATTAATTACACTTCAAAAGACCATAAACAACCCAAAAAGTCATCAAAAATTGCATGAAACCATTCAATATACATTAACGGACAATAACAGTCCAAGAAGAACCACTAAACAACCCAATATCCCTTAAAATCATACTTATACAAGGAAAACAACTTTGAAACCATCACCAACAGTTCCGGAAGGGTAAAAAAACCCCATAACGAACTAAAGAACGTCCAAAACGGACGTCCGGAACTCCCAAAATGTCAAAAACATCAAAAACACTCAATCTGCCACACATAATTCGCTCAACGCAACACCTCCTGTGCGCTAAGCGAATTTGTCTGCAGGGGAAGCTAAATTCTGTAGATTTTAGCAACCCAACACCCCGGAATTTGTTCTAGACCTCTTTTCCAACTTATAATGATCATAGATCGTTGTGTAAGCGTAATTAAACTTGCCTAGATAGTTCTAAACATTTATAACATCATTCTTTAGTGTTTATGCACATATTTCCTCCCAAAAATCCCAATTTCAATAACTTAGAGAACTGAATTTGAATTCACCAATTAGAACATGTTTTTGACCACTTTAGCACTTCTAACAAGTCTCATATGACTTAACCAAACTGTCCCAACAACCCAAATTAACCCTTGACCTTAGTTACTCAAAAACACCATCTCACTTCCTCTAATTCACTCAAAAACACTGGTTTTCCCTTGACCCAAGTACTCAACTTCACTTCTACCATTTAGAACCTCATTTTAACAAATTTTATAGTCCTAACAGGTTATAATTAACTTGCCTAAGTTGTCCAAATAGCCCAATTACACACTAGACCCTAGTTGCTCCAAATTGTTATCTCAGTTCCTCTTATGAGTGATCCAGGACCCTGTAATTTACTAACTCCCTAACCAGCAACTTGTATAACGGCTTTCATACCCTCAAAACACTAATTTTTACCGATGTATCACCTCCAAACTAAAATCACAGTTTCAACAATTTATACACAATGGGTACTAGAGCTAACACACAACATCATCAATTCCAGTTCATACAGTATTCACATACCAAGTAGTTTCACATACACATCATTGCACATCTTTAAATAGTAATCTAATTCATGGTATCTTAGTTCACTAAACAAAAACAAAAACAAAAACCCAGCTCCCCTTACCTCTAATCAGCAGCACAATATAACAGAACCTTGCCTGCTCTCTTGTTCCTCAAAGAACATTCAAGAACTACCTATAAATCATCAATTGGGAATAGAAAATAGGTTTTAGGACATAATCAGAGCTAGAATTTAGGGAAAGACACAACCAGCCACATGCAACAGAATTTGTTGCATGTTCATAGCTCTAAAGTTGTACGGAAAGAGGAAATTCAACTTACCGGTCTAAGAACAGAAAAATTGATCGGTTGAAAATGTTGCTCTTGAAACTTGAATCGCCTAAGTCGCTTCTGATCAACAATTCAATGGTTCAATCTTAAGTTAAGGTAGAGAGAAGGCAGAAAAAAATGGGAGAAGAAACTTTCTAAAGAGAGAATGGAGCTTAAGCTTATGAACCAAGTGTTCTAAAGAATTTTATTTATTTATTAAAAGTTCAGGTCCTCACATATTTTATTATATATATATATATATATATATATATATATATATATATATTATTTTTTAAGATTTTATTTATTTTTATATGAAAATATTTTATTTTCAATTTCAACTTAACTATTTATGTTCTTTTTAATATTTCTTTATTGCTTTTTTTTCATAAAAATATCTTACTATCTCACTCTCTGAGTGTTGAAGTTAGTAAACATTTAGTTTGTTGGTTAAGATTAAAAACCTCTTCTTTTTATTTTATACTTTTTGACGCTTATTTTAGTTTTATATTTAAATACTTGTTTTGTTGAAAAGCAAATTATCTTCTCCCAAAAGTTATTTGATCTTTCTTTTCTCCCGTTATTTGATAATATTTACGTAATTATGAGTTTTTTTCGTGATAATGATATTGAATAAAAAAATCTATTATTTTTTGACATTGAATTATTAATAGTATCATATTTATTTTATTGTATCTTCTATTTTACTTGTAAAATACGTATTTAAAATAATAATGAACGTATATAAGCACAAATACATATATTTTTAAATATTTAATGAAGATGGAAATTAGACAAAGGTTTTATATTCATTAAATATTTAGATATGGATATAAATAAATTTTTATTTTAAATTTAATAGCAAACTTTAATATATGTTGTTGTGTTATTTGATAGACCATGATAAAAAAAAAAAAAATTAACAGTTGAATGATATATTAATACTTCTTTTCAAAGATACTGTCAGATTAATTTATTTTATTCCTTGATGCATTCAAGTTTCTATTGAAACGAACAAACACATTCTCCCATTTGAAACCCTAGACAGTGATCTTAAAGCAAATGTTTTCTACCAAACCAATGCAACACTATCTTTTTACTTACAATACAATTTACTTTCATTTTCTAACACAGACAAAAATCATATCTCACAAGTGGTTGTGGGATGTTGACAGCACTTGTTTTTTCTTCATGATTTTGTATAAAACGTGATATATTTATAATATTGTCATAATAATAATCACACATATTAGAGCTTATTCATAATTATATGTTCTGTGTAATTGAATACCTGAGACTTAGTTATATATATTTTTAAAATTCTTAATATCTACTAAACGTGTTTACTAATAAAGTGTTGGTTTCTGAATTTTATATTATAAACTCAATCAAATTAATGAGAGTTTAAATGCATTTGCTTGAAGAATTTAGTTACAATTTATCTGAATTTACCACTGATATGTAGGTATTAAAAACAAGCTTACAAGTTATGATATACATGTAAGTTCTTTTTGGCTTACTTTAATGACCTACTTATTTTTATTATTATAAGAAGTTCTTTTTTTATTCAAACAATTAAATTCTATTTTTATTTGCTTATAAAAACATCTTATACACAACTTCCTTTTATAGACTTATATAACTTCTATCTAAACAGACATAACTAAATTATTCATCTAAACGGTCATTAAATTGTACAAATTTTAAAATTCTTATATTTTTAGAAAAAAAAAATGCTATGTTGTAGTGAATTATATATATATATATATATATATATATATATATATATATATATATATATATATATATGAGTTTGTTAACACGCATACGTCTGTTTTGTTTTTCAGTTGGTACGTTTTAACAATGTGTATCGGATTATAGTAGACAAAAATACCCTCATTTATCATGGATTCTAAGTTTTAAGATCAAGGATATTTAAATAATTTTCATTCTCAAAACTAAAAAAAAAAAAAAAGAAACCCCCAAACCCTTACTCACCTCCCTCATTCCTCTCAACCTTTCTCTTTCATCTTTGTCACTTCAACATTTTCTCTGTCATCCCTATTGTTGCCCCAATTGAAAAAAAAAAAAATCAGAAACCCTTGCAACATTGATCTTCCATAAATATAAGTGGTAATCTTTCTTCCCTTCTTAATGTCAATTCATGGACCTTTAATTTTTTTTTAAAAAAATTTTAAATATCAAATCAATAAATGTGTTGCGCATGGAGTCCAATACAATTTTTCCCTCTTTTGCATCAACAACTCTCCAACTGCCTAGAAATTTGCAGCATTATCAGTGACAACTTGAATAACATTTTATTCTCCAACAAACTCGACAAAATCATCTAAAATTTTGAAAACTTTATCAGCGGTTTTTGAAATGCCTGAAGTGTCAAGTGAGTAAAGAAAAATTGTCCCTTTAGGATTGTTGGAAAACAGGTTGGCTTCGTTTCAACACTTGGGGGGGGGGGGGCAGGGTGAATTGGTGAGGTTTAAAAATCAGAGTCTTTTTAAAATCTTTTTCACAAAGTGTGAACCTTTACAAAGTTTCTTGAATCGCAAGGAATGAAAATTCTAAGTGCAACGGAAATTACAAAATTAACTATAAAAGCAATAAAGTCGACTTAATGTACAAGTGTAGGGATAGAGAAATTAAATGCAGATTTTTATACTGGTTCGGCCTCAAAGCCTACATCCAGTGTCCTTCCACAATTTGGAAGCAAATGCACTATAATGGTCAAGGTTTTTACAACAAGGCTTTTATAGAGACCTCCACGTCAAAAATATAAGACACCTCTCTAACCCTCTAACCAAAATATAGGCAAACCACACAACAAGACTTATAGCAAGATATCCCCTCTCCTGCAATCTGCAACCCACTTTCCACAATCCTCAAAGTGTACCAGACTCCACGAGTCCAACCCTTGTAGTCACAACAGGTACAACAGCAATCACCACGGAATGCAAACACCGGTCTTGATCAACCAGAGAACACCTCAATTGTGCAGATTCTGATCAAGCAGTAAGCGCAATATCAATCTCCTTCAGAAACTCTTCAAAGAAATATCACAACCGTCTTCTTGATGAGTTCTTGGAGCTCTAAATCACAGAGAAACAATCTGAAGCAGAATATGAAAATGTTAGATTTCCAAAAGTTCTCTGAAATAACTTAGGTCTCGTTTATTTATAGATTTGGGTTAAATATGCTTTTAGTCCCTAAAGTATCAGTGATTTTTGGTTTTAGTCCTTGCTCAGAACATTGATGGCATTTCATCCTCTTAGTATTGAAACATGCAACTTTAGTCCTTAAAAATGGACGACGTTAAATTTTTGTTGACGTGACTAACGGCACTTCCAGGTCTTTCCTGTACACTGTTTCCTTTTTTCTGAAACGTGGCATCTTTGACTTTTTCTGAAACGTGGTCTTCACTACCAGTCCCACATCTGGCACTGCCCCTTCTGCTTCCTCCACAACACCTTTCCTCGCCTCATCGCCGACACCAACCTCCCTGCCAAACTCTTCCCCACCTACAACATCGTCGAGTACTCTCCTTTTCTCCCCTCCTCCTCTTCCCTTCCCCCTCCCCCCGCCTTCGTCTTTCTCATCGATCTTTCCTCCCCTGACGACCAACCGCTCTCCCTCAAGAAGGACCTCCTCCTCCTCCACCACCCCTTCTCCTTCATGCGAGAGGAAGACGCATTCACCCTCTACAGCGCATCCACCGTTCTTGTCAATGAATACATTCATCTTGTCGTAGTAATCACCAGTGACACCAAGGAATAATCCAAGCACCTGAAACACATAAAGATTCAAAAGCAGAAACCCAATGGTTCGAGAACACAATCACGCCCTTTAGTAGTAACACCACCTTCTTCTTCATCACACCATTGTTATTTTTCACTCAAATTTGCAAACATATCAGAAACCCTTACACCCCATATCACCCTAGATCGCAAACCCCCCCAAATTGATTACAGCTCTGTTCATTCTCAATCATCAAATCCTCTGCATCAAATGAAATCAATAGCTAAATGAAGATTCAATACATATGTTTCATGTGCTTAAATCATAAAAGAGTACAAGAGAGATTATCTTCACCCATTTTCCCCCATCCATTGTTTTTCCTTATCCTGGTTCCTTCATCCCGCTGTGAGCACGAAATTACAAAACTTAGCTTTTGTTTTTGTACGCGTCGCCGACCTCTTTGAGGAGAAGCCTCGGGCTACGGCAGAGAGATTTAAGGCGGCGTTGGCTGTGGCAAAAGGGGCTTAGACGTGCACAGGTAAGGCGAGCAGCGGTTGCACGGATGTGATTGCTTTTGAGCAGAAGGAGGAGGGAGGATGTCAATGATGACCGACGGTGACCGTGGCTGGTGGTGTCCTGGTTTGCGACGCGCAACGATCGACATCGTTGTAGCAACGTGAAGGAGCGCGATGCTTTCTCTCTCGCGCGAAGAAGAAAGGAGAGGAGAGAACCTGGCGTCGTGGCCGACGACGACTATGGCGGTGATGTCGGCACCTTCCTGGTCACGGTGCTGCTGGAGGGCGTGGAGGGCGAGGGAGGAGAGACGGGAGGCTTCTAGTGGGTCGCCGTAGATGATGAAGTTAGGTTCAAGAAAAATGAAATAATCAACGTGGCACGACAACTTGCATAAGACGTGGCAGGACCGTTAGCCACATCAACAAAAACTTGACGCCGTCCATTTTTAAGGACTAAAGTTTCATGTTTTAATACTAAGAGGATTGAATGCCATCAATGTTCTGAGTAGGGACTAAAACCAAAAATAACTGATACTTGAGGGACTAAAAGCATATTCAACCCTATAGATTTTTATAAAACAGACGCTCCTATAGTCGAATATACTACTAATTCAGTCGATTGTCCTTGACAATTATAACAGATAAGTCAAATTAGCAGCAGTCCAGTCAAACAAATTAATTCCTCATTCATTACAATTGACTTTCAATCAATGCTTAACTAACTTTTAAAAATATAGCCGTTACTGTTCATGAGCACAACAGAATTTCAAATCAAAATACTAATACAGTCGAATGCGTGGCGCACACAGTCGACTTAGACACAATAGTTCATTTTGAAATTCTTTTCAATGCAAAATCTCACATAACATTGTATTTGAAAATTTGTGCGTAGTCACGAGCTTAATTCGACTTCCCCCATAATGAAGTCGACTTACAGCTTACAGCTTACAGCTTACAGTTGTGCCACACAATGTAAGTTCATAAAAGTGCACGTGGTTTTCCTTTTCCAAAACATATGTAATGCAATCACAACACATGTCACATATATCATAATAGTGAATATGTATTCATATATCAGATTTCACACAAACATGTTCATCAAGATAACAATCAATATTAAAGATTGGAACTGTAACACATTGCAATACATGTGTTATTAAAAATGTGTTGTCATCATAAAAAACCAGAGTGATATAGATATTGTGTTGTAAAAAATCTCAACACCGCATTGGCGCCTGACTGCCCTTTTTCTGAGGCCCTCAGTGCAGAAGTCTCACACTCACGCTTGAGCGTCCTTCCAGTGTCGCTGAGCGTCATTTTAATACCGTAAACGCCGTTTGGGTGCCCTTCCAAGGGTGATGAACGCAGATCTCTCGCAGTCACGCCTGGGCACCCTAAGTGGGATGTTGAGCGCTGGCGACTGGGCTTGGGTTGTGTTTTCTATTAGTATTTTAAACTATTTAATGATTTGGACAACCTAGAGAAGGTATCTTTTGACAAAAGAGGTGCAAAAACACTCCATTTTACCCCTTGGAGGCAGATTTGGATGCGGAAGCTTCTATCTTCAACTTTTAGGGTTTTATCTTTCATTCTTTTTCGTTGTTCATCTAATTTCACCATGTCAATGGTGAACTAAATTCTATTTGTTGTTGGGGAAACAATGTAATCCTTTGAAACTCTCATGTATTGAATTGATTTATATTATAAATGCTTCTTTCATTAATTGTTAGGGTTTTTCCTATATACTCTATGTATTGCTTTGTTTAACTCATCCATAGCATGATAATTGATTTTGTCGATATGGACACATACGGAGGAATCTAGATCTGTGGAATCTCTCCCAAAAGCAGTATTGCCTAGACATAGGGATATGAGTTTTGGTTGCCTTAAGCTTCTGTGCTTGATATGGGATTATATTTGGAGTTTAAGATGATTTTAAATTGTATTTGGATTGTATTGTATTTTTTTGATTTTGAATTGTCTATGAAGTTTAACATCATTTTGAACTGAAATTTATTGAAATTTGAATTATAAAAAATTTGTTAATTTTTTTGAATTGAAAAAAAGAACTTGTAATTGAGTGAGTGAGTCAATCTATAATGGACCAAATCGGATTCAAATATTTTTAATTCGCTAATAAGTAAACTGAATTAATTTGGTTCGTTAAGTGATCAATCAATGATAGACCGACCAAATGACCTAATCTAACATCACTATTTACAACAAAAAAAAGTGGACATTTTAAATATTTTCATTATCCCATAAAAGTGTGGAAAGAAATAATGAGGGTGCATAAAGTAAGTGCCTTCTTGCAAACCTAACAAGAAGCCGACATCTTGACTATTTGTCACATGAAATCACTGTTCAACTTGTTGAAGGTTACGAAATTAATTGTACAAAGTTTCATATAAATTTATTTATAACTAGTAATAATTAATCGAGTATATTATTTTGTTACAATATATAAAATTTTATTAAGATACAAATTAATTAAATTTTTAGTAACAAAATTTAGGGTGTTTAGTTTATATTTTTATATTTTGGTTGACTTTTGTTTTTTTTTCTTTTAATCCTAAGGTTAATACTCTTTATTACTTATAATTTTTATAATGTCATCACAAAGCACATTAATAAAAATTTCAATTAAGTAATGATGAAATCATAAAAAAAATACTGCATATGATCCTATTAAAGACTAATATATATATATATATATATATATATATATATATATATATATATATATATATATATATATTCATTCATAGTAGAAGAAAAAGAAATAAAAAATATCTTATTAATGAAATAAGTTTGAGATATCTGTGAGAAGTTTCATCGTTGATAGAAAAAAACAGTGTACACATATTTTATTTTAGGTTTAAACAATTTAGTTGTCCCTATTTTCGGAAGGTTTTCCCATTTTGATCCCCGTCTTATTCGAATCCCCAATTGAGTCCCTATAAGTGCTAATTTCAATCAATTAAGTCCCTGCCGTTAAATTTAGTTAACGAGATTAACTTTTTTGCACAGCTGGGAGAATGACCTGTTAATTTCTATAAACGTGGCCTATTTAGAGTTGAAATGTGGCATGAATTGAGTCCCATAAGTGCTAATTTCAATCAATTTCAACTCTAATTCATGCCACGTTTCAACTCTAAATAGGCCACGTTTACAGAAATTAACAGGTCATCCTTCCAGCTGTGCAAAAAAGTTAACCCCGTTAACTAAATTTAACGGCAGGGGCTTAATTGATTGAAATTAGCACTTATAGGGACTCAATTGGGGATTCTAATAAGACGGGGATCAAAATGGAAAAATCTCCCAAAAATAGGGACAACTAAATGGTTTAAACCTTTATTTTATTTTTAATTTGTTTATACTATTACATAAAAAATTCTATGTTTGGCTGTACATATTTTATTTTTCACTTTCACTTTTTAAATAATTAATGTTTTAAATTAAAATAATTACTTTGCCTTTTTTACATTTAATTATTTTTATTTGATATTTTTTAATTTAATTAGTTTTTTTAAGAACCAACACTTTTATTTCCTAACATAAATAAAAATCCCATGCTGATCCTGATTCATTCTCTCAAACTACTTTCTCTCTCTAACCTCCTGTTCTTCAAATCTTCTTCACCATTTCTCTAGATTACTCCTTCACCGAGCCATCTATTTCACAATCAGAGGAAGTTTAGGTAATCATGGTGCTGTAGGCTCCAATTCCACCGAACAATTTGGTGTTCTTCACCCGGTAAGCGTTCTTTCCTTTTCCATTCATTCTTGGACTGTGATCATACAACAAAATATTGCTGCATGTAGCTCATTGTGCTTTTTCTCCCAAAATTCTAGCCCACCTAGGTTCTGAAATCTGTTTATTGTTCCCAATTTGTGATCTATAGGTGAATTTAGTTTTTCTTGAGTACAAGTGAACAATCAGGGCCTCTTGTGAGTTGGAATTCTTCATCCAAATGTAAGGGGAGCAAGGTATGATTTCCTGTGTGTAGAATGTTAATTTGTTGGTGTTGATTCTGTTTAAAAAGTATGGAGTTAATGTATGCGTAACTGTATAGTTGAATGTAATACTGTTAAACTGAATTGATGAATATATGTGTGGAAATATGTGTTTTCTGGTCTATGAACTATGCAATGGTGTATGTTTGATTTAGGAACTGTGTTGTTGGATATATATATGTTATGAAGCTGTGAAAAAATATAAGTTAAATTGTTTTGGTTGTGATATGGTTATGAATATGAATTACTAGATCATGAGAAAACTGTCAAGTAGATCATGAGACATAGGCTATGTGTTAACTGGCTGTTAAAGGTCATTATAGAGAGGAAGTGAGGGGGTGATTTTGGGATATAGGGGTTTTGGTCTGTGTTAGAGTAATTAGAAAGTTAAGGTAAGTAAATTGTGACTTGTTAGAGGTGTCCAAATGGGTATAAATAGTCTCAAAGTGGTAAATCTTGTTTTGGGTCCATAGCTTAATAAGAGTAAGTTTTGGATCGGAAATCCTTGCACAAACACTATAGATTAATGTTAGGAGAGCTTAGGGTCATTCAAACAAGTGTAATTCATTATATAGATCAATTTAGGAAGGTTAGAAATTAATAAAAAGGTCTAGAACGAATTTCGGGGTGTTGGGTTGTCAAAATCTGTATAATTTAGCTTTCCCTGCAGACAAAATTCACTTAGCGCACAGGGGGGGTGCTGAGCAAATTATGTGTGGCAGATTAAGTATTTTTGATGTTTTTGACGTTTTGGGAGTTCCGGACGTCCGTTTTGGATGTTCTTTAGTTTGTTCTGGGGGTTTTTGACCCTTCTGGATCCATTGGTGAGGGTTTCCAAGATTTTTAAATTACGTAAGAGTTGGTAATAATATGCTATAAAGAAAATTGTGTTAATAAGTGATGTTTCTGTGAAAATATGTAATGTATGAGTATGTATGAGTTGTTTTTATGACATAACTAAAGAATGATTGTGTTCCATGTGATGTAATATGAGAAGTTAAGTTGTATCTCTCGGTGAGATTATGGTAGTGTTTAGAATGAATATAGGGAGCTCGGTCTTGGGGGTTATCCTAACACTCTAATGACTCTTTCAATCTCACTTAGAGAATAATTAGTCATGTGGTGAGAGTAGTAGGAGGTCCTAGTCTTGGGTGCTTCCAGTATGACCCAAGGTGAGTGATAAAGGACTAACCTTGTGTGTGTGGTAGGGTTTAACCCATAACAATGACTTTGCAAAGCAGTAGAGGCCACCACAAGTGCACAACCCGCATAGCTCGATATTCATTCTAAGTTCGGACACGTCTATTCTAAATTAAATTTTATGGTATATTTGGTTTGGTTGTTTTGTATAAATGCTTGGATATGTTACTTTGTATTAGCTAAATTGTATGTGATTCTTTTATTTACCTAACTTACCCTTGCTGCTTGTTGTGTATGTATGTTTGTGTTTTTCTTTTTGCAATGATCATCTTCTTGCAACTAGAAGCAGATGATGTTCCCCCAGAGCAAGCTCTGGAGAGTGAGGATACAACTCCTAGTTCTTAGAGTTCCTTTTAGTCATCTTTTCATTTTGAAATATTTTAAAGTTTGAAAAGTTTATAGCCTCTTTTTGGATGACTATAAATCCTATACCTGTGTTTACATCCTTTTAACTGCTTTATCATATTCTAATGTTTGCCATTGTATATTATATCATTTCATATAATTTTGGGATGTCACATTTTTAACGTACAAAAATTACTTACAATGAAACTATAAAATTATTTATATTTACTTTTATAATTATAGTAATAATAATTTTTTTATCTTTTGTAATGAGTGATTAGAAAAAATAAAATAAAATTTAACGCATCTAATATGTTTTCAGTAGTATAGGATAAAGTCCTTAATTTCAAAACTTAGAAACTTCAATGCATCACAACCAAAATTCAGATAGAGAGAAAAAGTGTCTGTACCCAATTCCAATTCCAGACGTCATATATATATATATATATATATATATATATATATATATATATATATATATATATATATATATATATGGGTTTGTTAACGTTCGTACACATGTTTTTCTAGTTGATTTTAACAATGTGTATCGGATTTTAGTAGACCAAAATATCCTTATATAATGGGTCAAGGGTATTTGAATAATTTTCATTCTCAAAACTAAAAAAGAAAACAAGAAACCCACAAACCCTTACTCACCTCCTTTATTCCTCTCAACCCTTTCTTTTTCATCTCTCTCACTCCAACATTTTCTCTATCATCATATGATAGATCAAACTGAATAAAAAAATAAAAATAATCAAGATCTCTTCAATTTCATCATCTTCACTAACCTCTCTAATTTCATCATCTGCAGATGTTGAATCATCATCTCTTAAAAAACCTCCAGGCCAATTACCAATTCCTTCTAATGTCATTATGCTTGTAAAAATTAGATAAAATTAGATAAGACAAAAATTATAAAATGAAAACTCATCATAAAATCATTTTTTTATTGTTTAACAATGAGTGTTTCTGATTTTTTACAGACCAATTACCAATTCCTTTGATGTTATTATGCTTGCGAAAATTAGATAAAATTATACAAGACAAAAATTATAAAATGAAAACTCATTATAAAATAATTTCTTGTAAGAAATTGTTTAATAACAAGTGTTTCTGATTTTTTTCAGACGAATTACCAATTCCTTCATATGTCATTATGCTTGTGAAAATTAGATAAGACAAAAATTATAAAATGAAAACTCATTATAAAATCATTTTTTTGTAAGAAATTGTTTAACCTTTAGGGTTTCTAATTTTTTTTTTCAATTGGAGTTACAGTAGAGATGACAGAGAAGGTTTGAGTGAGAGAGATGAAAGAGAGAGGGTTTAGGGGATGAGAGAGGTGAGTAAGGGCTTGAGGTTTGTTTTTTTATTTTGAGAATGAAAATTATTAAAATACCCTTGACCTTAAAACTTAGAATCCATTATATATAAGGATATTTTTGTCTACTAAAATCCGGTACACATGGTTAAAATGTACAAACTAAAAAAACAGGCATAATGCGCGTTAACAAACCCATATATATATATATTAAATGATTTACAAAAGCTAACAAGAGAAAACACATAAAATACATTGCTTTAAAGGATAAAATAACAACGTAATGATTTGACTTTCAATCTTGAGATATCGGCGTCAACCAAACTCTAAACACAATAAATAATAATCTTAAGGGCTATAATTAGATTAAATCACCAAAACTAGCATCAAATATCACCACACAGTCGCAATCCATATTCGAGATAACCACAATCAATTTATTATCAATCATATAATCTTTATATTAATTATAATAGCTGAACAATATCAAATCTTTCTTAGGATTATAATTCATTAAACAACTATTAGGATTGCAATTCATTAAATAACTATGAAGCAGCACATACAAATCAGAAAATAACAATTAAGATAGTACTTTCACATCTTGATAAACTCGGAATTTTGTGACGCCCTTTTCTAAACTTACAACACAGAAATTGAATGTGTATAATGAATTTCAGTAACCAGAGACAACAAACTTATGTAATATGATAACCAAATTCATCCATTTAAAATAAAAGAGCTACATTCATACATAAAATCCCAATCCAACACCATTACCCAATCACATTATCAACTACAACTACATAATCTAGCACATAACAACACAAAGTTTGATACATCATCAATTTTCATCTATTAGTAAATTTTAACCCATTACAATCTCTTTGAAATCCATTATATACTCATTTCTTTACCCATTTCCAATATCACAAACATGTAATAACTGATCAGCCAAACAACCTTAACAGTTAACTGTAAAATCATATATTTAACACTCAAAGTTGTATTAGTTTTCAATTAGAGTTTAATCCAAAAATAATTAATTCACGTATTTCAAAAACTCTTTTTAACCATTTCACTTTCATGGATCGAAAACAAAACACCCATAATACAATTCTCAATCTTCAAGGTTCAGACCAAGGTAAATATCTACCAGTCAACATGAACATTCCAATGTACCATCAAATAATATTCACATTATGTAATCTACCATATGAATAATATTTCAAACAATACTGACATTCACGAATCTAGAACTAAGAAAACTAAGCAGATACATGAATCAAACAAACTTATTCAGTTTAGCCCCCCATAATAGCGATCATTGCAAAAGAAACAAAACACAAATGACCACAAACAGAAATAGGTAAACTAGTGCTAATATGAACATACATAAACAAATTTTATCACAGTCTTAGCCAACAAAGACAAGTAATACACAAACATGTCATCACATTATTCTCAAACACATAATCGATGACAACACTAAACTCAATATTTGGATTTATGCAATTGCTCAAAAGCCAGAAGCTCTGCACCTTCTATAAAAGCCTCAAAATAATATAATGTTATGATATGTAAAGACTAACTCAAATTTATCAAGTCATCAAATATCCTATTGACAATGTTAGTGCTCTATAACTTAATAGAAAAAGAGTCTCTGACCTCCTTAACGAGATATGTGAACCTTTTTCACTCTTCACCACCTAGATCTCATCTTCTATATAAGTTTGTGAATGTATGTAGAGTTAATGATAGCTTCATAAGAATGTCTCTAGCAATTACATAACATTAATTATCTTATCATACCCTTCTTGAGGAAAAATATGGGCATACAACCAAACACAACATATAAAGCATATCACATCCTTTTACATTGAAATAATATCCTTGAAACATTTCATTACATTTCTCTCATATAATTTCATATGATATAACCTCCTTGAAAGCTTTCATATTTTTTATACTCCTCATTCATTTCCTCTTCATTCATACACTCATAACACATATCCATAAATTACATATAAAATTATTTTATCATATTGACTTACTTTACACTTCATATCACACAAATTTATCATTCTCAAAATACATGCTTTTATATCAAGATCAATCCAAGACCACAACAGTGCATAACAACTTACTAATCCATCAAATAAAAACGCTATTCATAAAAGAGAAATCTAAAATCAAACAATCGTAAGAGGCTAACTTCCCTAACTATATACCAGAATTCAAAGTTCTCAACGGTCAAAGTAAAGATTCACATGTCTATAACTAGCTGTCAAAATTCCAACCCAATCCAACAGTTAATGAAGTAAAAATCTTAATTTTTTTGAGATGACTCGTAACAAGAAAACTCAATTTGCACAATGAGCTACAGGACTCACCTAGTGAGTCTACATAATGCAAAAACTCAAATTTTGAAATTCACCATTGTACCAAAACACCAATACCAAGCTTCTACCAAGTAAAAAACATCACCATTTTCATACTAAACTACTCATTCAAGCAAACTTATCTCATTTAATATGTTTCCAAAGAAAACCCCAATTTCCACCATACATACACATACAAACATGCAAGTTAGGGATTCTCCATTTCATACAAATAAAGAAAAACAATCAGCAAAACAATTTAAGATACCGAATCACCACATCAATACATAATCATATAGTAAACGAAAATCATCATGCAATAGTTTAAAATTTTAGTTTCCCTCACATTAAAGGGTATTCTTAAGCTCCCAAACACCTTTTCACAACTTCCACCCACAAAAAACTTATGTACACACACATAAGAAGATCAAATAAATGATCTGAGGACATGATTAGATTCATCAACACACAGATAATTCATGAAAATAGAGAAAATTTGCATGAAACTCAAAAATATCGAAAAAATTATAAAACATATATTGAACTCCTAAAATAAGGAAAGAATGAGAACTTACTCTATTATTGATTTTGATCCGTAAGATTTGTAAAATTCTCTATATTGATTCCGATAAGTGACTCTAATTGAACAATAAAGTATAAATGAAATTTTAAAGAGAGAAAACACATAAAATTTCTTGAAGAGAAATATTTTCTTAAAAGGTTAAACCACTCCAGAGGTTCCTATTTTCGCGTTTTTACCCAATTTAGTCCCCGTCTTTTATTTTTTACCAATTTAGTCCTAAAGATTGCAAAATTTAAAGAAATTAACCCTTGTCGTTAAATCAAGTTAACAGGGTTAACTTCTAGGCGATCTGTGAGGCTGAGGTCGCTATTATTTATGACGTGGCGTGCACAAAAGCTATCAGGTGACTGTAATGATACACGTGCCTTTTATTACTAAAGTTAATCACAAAATTAAAGAATTGAGGTTTTTTTTTCCAGATTTTAAAATAGAATTGGGATTAGAATCTTCTATTGTTTATAAAAATGAGTTCTCTGGAATTGGGATTACAACCTTTTCGCTGGAATTCATTTTTATTACCATTACTTGTTTAATCAATCTCTGCTAGTGCTACTTCAATGCATGTTCATCCTAGTTCTAATGTTTCTTTTTTCCACAGGAGGAGTGGGTGATATGCAGGATATTTCATAAATCCGGGGAAAAGAGGACTCCATTGCTGCAAAGCCAAGGACAAGGACATTCATATGCTTCTTCTTCCCCAACAAAAAGTTCTTTACCTCCTTTACTTCCCAGCCCAACTTCCTTTCCATTGGAACTAGAAGACCAAAATCAACTCACTCATTCTCACCCTTATCTTTTTCCCATTGCATGCATCACCGCAACTCACTAACACCAGAAACCATCCATCATTTTCTGACCTATTCTTCAAGCCCCCGCCCCTCTCACAACAACAAAACTGCATCCTCAAGGCCAAGGAAAAAATAACTCCAAAAGTAATCAAAACGGAGGAGGCTACAACATTGTATCAGTACCATTTACTAGGTGACACTGACAACCTGCGGTTAAACCAAAACCTAAGTAATTTCCCAAACCTTTTCGCTGATGTTGAGGTGGATGGTGCTGGGCTGATGGCATTCGCAGGAGGTCCAAATGGTGAAGTTAGGGACATGTCCCAATTCTATTTTAACACAACCCTAATTTTAAAATCTGGAAAAAAACCCAATTCTTTAATTTTGTGATTAACTTCGGTAATAAAAGGAATGTGTATCATTACAGCCACACCTGATAGCTTATGTGCACGTTACGTCAAGAGTTAATTTCTTTCAATTTTGTAATCTTTAGGATTAAATTGATAAAAAATAAAAAATGGAGACTAAATTGAGAAAAAAAACGCGAAAATAAGAACATCTAGAATGGTTTAACCTTCTTAAAACAAGAAATAATTGTGTAGGTTGAGTTTTCTTAAAAAAAAACTTATATAATTTTACTCATCGTATTTAAAAACTTTAACTTTAGGGATTCACAATATTCATTTAATTTCTCTTATATTAAGTATTTTTCATAAAAATAATTACACTATTTTTATAAAATAATTTATAATAGGAAGATGATAATATTTTTGAAATTGATAAGATATAATAATTAAATAATTTATTGTATTTTAAACTTAAAACTTTAATTTCAATAATATATTTCTTGTAAGTTAAATGTTTCTTTTAAATAAACTAAAAATGTAATAATGATTTTATTAGAAATAAAAGAATATCTATTTTAAAATTGCGTCCCGATATTTTGACACCATCCACTTGACACTACTTTGACACTGCCACGTGTCGGCCTGTCATTGGTTGAGAATTAAATAAAATTTTATTTTTAAAAATGACGTCACAAGCCAGGCTGAGGTTTCAAAATGTGATTTCCTTTTCTGCCCTTCAGCAGTTTGAGACCCCAATACGCTTTCTTCCTTCTCATTTCTCGTAACCTCCCTTTGCTCATCTCATTTCCGCATTCCTCCGGCGAGTGTGTGGCGTTTTGGTCGTCTTGTGTTCGCCAACATTGCCGTGGTCGCCATAGTTTATCGTCGGTGTTGTTGGTGTCTCATTTCTTCCATCTTGGTGGGTTGTTCGATCTCTTGGTTCATAAATGGCGAGTTCTTCAACGAAGGTAAGCGCCATCATGGTTGGGGTATTTTTCATTTGTCCCATTTTTGTGAAGTTTGCAATAGTATTTTTTTAGGGTTTTGAACACTTGTTGTTGATGCAGTTGACGGTTAGGCACTCATTTTCCACCAAGTACACATCAACTTTGACCAAGGAATTGACAGAGGAGCAACGCTCATTGATTTGTGGGACTCCTTTTGGTTGGTTCCTAGAGGTGAGTCCTAAAGTTAGGATGGCTAGGAATATATTGAGTGAATTAGTTGTGAAGTGGGTTGACTATAATGGTTGTTTTGTAATTGGAGATAAACAAGTCCCTATGACTGAGGATGACTTTTGTTTAGGCTTGGGTTTGAGTACAAATGGTAAGGACTTCAACTTAAAAGAAAATTATGAAACAAGTTCTTGTGTTAAATATGTTGGGAAAGACACCAAAAGTTTGGATTTGGTTTATAAATGTCTGATGAGGAAACGTAAGAAGAAGATTCCTTCTTCTAATTTTTGTAGTCTGTATATTTTAGTGGGGATATGTGAGTTATTATTTCCTAATCGCACTGGAAAAGTGTTTCAAGTATTGTATGAAATTGTTGATAATTTAAGTGGGTTGGGTGATTATTGTTGGGGTCGTATAGTGTACCGTTACTTGGTACGTAGTTTGGCCAAGGCTTCAGATGGATTGACTAAAGGAAAAGGCAGAAGCAATGTTTACATTGGTGGATGCACTTACATGTTGCAGGTAATATGAGTAAATTAATTTATAATTGTGTTGTGAAACGTGGATTGAATATTCTTTTTCAGTAGTCTTTGTTATTACCAAATTTTTGTAGGTATGGTTTTGTGAGAAATTCTTACCACCGAAAGGTGAAATACATAAATGTCCTAGAATTTTGCATTGGTTGAATGTAAATTTGGGAGACAACCTTGTCAAACAAGGTTTGGAGAGTGGTGAGGTATGATATTTACTGTATGACTGTTTTAAGTTATCATTTAGGTGATGGTGGTATGATATAGTTTGTTGAATTTCAGGTTCATCATAGCTTTGATGTGGGTCCAATGAATGATGAGATGTCGGAGGAAGCAATGCTGAAAACCAAAGTTGACAAACCATCGTCTGGAAAACAAGAATTGAAACGAAAGCTGAAAAAAAGTGTTATGCATACCATGGAACATCAGAAAAATCTAGTGGCGGAGCTTAAAACGGAGGTTCTTAAGTTGGAGCAGGAGGTTGCTTACGAGAAAGCTAGACGAACAAGACCACAGGAAGGTGGGCACAGTGAGCCCCGTGAAGATTGTTCGTTCTCCCCGGGAGGCATGTCCACTGGTCCAAGTCCAATGAAGAGTGATCCAAGTCCAACAAAGAGTGCTCGAAGTTCAATGAAGACTGCTACAGGTCGATTCAAGACATTTGTTAGGAAGGGGTCGCGAAAGCGGATCAAGAGCAAGGCTCTTAAAACCCCTTATACTGGAACTTTAACCATAAAACCCGAGTGACAGTGTAATCATTGTTTACACATTTTGTTTTTTGCTTAGTGGTTGTAATATATTTGGAGTACTGGTTTATTGTGGACAGATATGTTATGTAATTTGAATGGTAATGTTGTTGGTGGGAAATGTTTCATTGCACTACGATTGTTTGACATTGTATTAAAGTTATATGAATGGGTCACATTATTGAAAATTTGAAATAAAGTTCCTTTATAAGTATTTTACTTGAAAGAATTACTTCCGTGTAATGTGGATCATTCCCGTCATCCCTAAAAATTAACTTCTAAGTGTAAAGTGACCTTACCAACCAAAATCATTAACATGCAGTGGAACTCATGCGAAATAATCAAACATAATAGAAGTGGTCCTCTGTGTTGTAAAACATGGTCCCCTGCGTTGGACTTTCTGTACATTTTGCAGATTTCTCTCGCGTAAACGTTTACAATGGGCTGTAAACGTTTACGAAGCCCTGTTTTGAAGCTTTATTGAGTTGTACCCCTTTGGTGAGCTTAAGTGGTTCACATGGAAGTATTCCTAGATGGTAGGGTGGCCTATTTTGACGTGAAACACGGCTAACTCAGTCTACCATATGTTCCCATCAAGATCCATTACAAGGAAAACGCATATTGTCAAAGAGGTCTGAGTGGTCCTCTGTGTTGTGAAACACGGTCCCCTGCGTTGGACTTTCTGTACATTTTACAAATTTCTCTCGCGTAAACGTTTACAGTGGGCTGTAAACGTTTACGAAGCCCTGTTTTCAAGCTTTAGTGAATTGTACCCCTTTGGTGAGGTGAAGTGGTTCACATGGACGTATTCCTAGATGGTAGGGTGGCCTATTTTGACGTGAAGCACGGGTAACTCAGTCTACCATATGTTCCCATCAAGATCCATTACAAGGAAAAGGCATATTGTCAAACAGGTCTGAGTGGTCCTCTGTGTTGTGAAACATGGTCCCCTGCGTTGGACTTTCTGTACATTTTGCATATTTCTCTCGCGTAAACGTTTACAATGGGTTGTAAACGTTTACGAAGCCCTGTTGTCAAGCTTTAGTGAATTGTACCCCTTTGGTGAGCTTAAGTGGTTCACATGGAAGTATTCCTAGATGGTAGGGTGGCCTATTCTGACGTGAAACACCGGTAACTCAGTCTACCATATGTTCCCATCAAGATCCATTACAAGGAAAACGCATATTGTCAAACAGGTCTGAGTGGTCCTCTGTGTTGTGAAACATGGTCCCCTGCGTTGGACTTTCTGTACATTTTGCATATTTCTCTCGCGTAAACGTTTACACTTGGCTGTAAACGTTTACGAAGCCCTGTTGTCAAGCTTTAGTGAATTGTACCCCTTTGGTGAGCTTAAGTAGTTCACATGGAAGTATTCCTAGATGGTATGGTGGCCTATTCTGACGTGAAACACCGGTAACTCAGTCTACCATATGTTCCCATCAAGATCCATTACAAGGAAAACGCATATTTTCAAACAGGTCTGAGTGGTCCTCTGTGTTGTGAAACATGGTCCCCTGCGTTGGACTTTCTGTACATTTTGCATATTTCTCTCGCGTAAACGTTTATACTTGGCTGTAAACGTTTACGAAGCCCTGTTTTCAAGCTTTAGTGAATTGTATTCAGTTTGGTTGTCGACGACGACTGTTTGTAAGTTGGAAATGTTTGCAACCAAGTTAATTGAACATAATGTAACCAATTGTTAATTACTTTTGTGAAACAAACAGTATTGTTCATTATTATTTAAAAAGGGAAAGTACAACCGCTGAAGATAAAATAGAATTGTCTTTTGTCCTTCAAACCGAGATTTGGTTGTTGACAATACAACTACATCCATTAATGTGTACTTGAACTGTAATATCATGGCAATGGTGATCAACCTCGAAGACAAGAACATCTCCTTCCTTCAAGCCGTATGCAGTGCAAAATTCTTTCCAACCTTGTCCAAACTTTGTTGAATTCCTAGTATGTGAGACCAAAACCTTGCACAAAATTGCATGATTGTGACCAAGAAGCTCAACCTCTTTGAAGCCTTTATTTCTAATTTCGGTCGCAAAAGTAGTTCGCAAGTCCTGCAGAATGATGACAATGTTGTAAGTGAGAAGTAGTAAATATAATCGTCGATGTTATGAAAATAAAAGTAAGTCATACGTACCAAGTGACTTCCTTGACACTGTGATTTTGTTAATTTCACAGCGAACAATGACGATAGAGGATCATATGTGCACAGATCAATGAAATATTGTCTATTCTTCTGGGTGCAGGGACCGAAATATATTATAATTTTGAAATTATTGTTACCCATATACTGGAAGGTGATGTGGGCATCATTAACCCTTTCATGATAAACGTTTTTAAGTGAATTCCATCCGGTAGTAATTCTAGGATGCAATACGTTCATGTTATACGTTACCATGTGTGTGTGACCGTGATTGTCAAGCAAGGACCACGTATTTCCCAATTCTTTTTCGAATGCTGTTGCAAAATGCCTATCAACAAAACCAAAATCCTGCATTTGTTGGTTGAAAATAAGAACAACATATGGTTGATTAAGAAAATATGTACAACGAAATAGAACATATTTACCACATCCGTGAGGTGGATGCTAAAGAACTCCCATAAGACAGTTTGTGTTGCAGTGCTTGATGATCCAGCCATGTTTTTGACAACAAGAAAGTGAAAGTGTGGTTTTTTACGTTTGAGTTCATTACAAATAAACTTTGAACAGGAATTTATAGGTGCTTGACGTGTTTTGAAAAGTGTACCAAGTTTGGTGGTCAAAGAATATAATTCAATATTTCAAGAATACAAATGTTGAATTGTATTGGAAAGGGTATGAATGGTTAAATGCATTCAAATGTGCCATAATGATGGCTTTGAATGGGACATTAATTGAGTCAAACGTTTTCACCTAATAAAGGGTCAGTGTTTAATGATTCCTTGAAAACGTTCCAATATTATATTCAACTTTTATGGAAATCATCCACAATTAATTATAAAACATTTAGCATTCCACTTTTCGAAGATTCCACGAGTCACAAGTCCCATGTAATCGTTTACCAACTTCGTGTAAACGATTATGCGTATACAAAATTGGTTTTGTACAGTTTGTATGTCTGCAGGGACCACATTTCACAACATAAGGGACCATATGTACAAAGTACGCAGAATTTGGGAACAACATAAGTTGGTATTGTACCACATCATTTCGAAAAGGAACATTACAAAAATAAAAACATAACGTACTGATAACAACTCCATAAAAATAACAACAAAATGTAAAAAACTAATAACAAGTCATAGTAATAACTAAGAAGTAGAATTCTTGTCAAGGTGGCTGCGGAAATGCTGAATTTGTTCATCTATGTGTTCCACTCGCGAATCCAAAGACTGAAATCTAGTCCCCATGCTCACCTCCATATTTGAGAATTGTGTTTGGAAGGCATCAAATTTGGTTTCAACGGTCATGTGCAAGTTCTCAAAATGGGTATCAAAGGAGTCTAATCTTGCCCCTACAAAGGTTTGCATTTCTTGGATTCGATTGACCACATCGTTTAGTGTTGTGCATGAAGTACCTTCATCATGGTGTTGTGCTGATGTTCCTTCAGGCTCTGCATTTTTGGTCTTCTTTGATGCAACCCACTCGCCTTCTTCATCTTGGACATAGCCAAATGACGATATTACTTGACTTCCTATACTTAGTCTGGACTTCACTGTCGTACATGGATCATTTTCTGTCGGCACATCAAACAACTCCAAGAACATGCTTATTAGATGAGGATATGGCAATTTAGCATTGTCCTTTAATGCCTTTTTCATCTTGCTCCTGATCAGATGTCCCCAATTAATTTGCATGTTATTCCAAAGGGCCCAGAGGATGACAATGTCTTCTTCTGTTGCTTGACCATTGTTTGTAAAACGAGGAAGTAAGATTCTTGTAAGGATGTAATGCATAATTCTAGGTTGTACCTTCATATTTCCTGCCGTGATTCTTCCATGTATGTAAGGATCATTTGTGCAGACTAGTTGACAAGTAGTTAAAGAATTGTAATGGTCTTTCCACTCATCAACAATTGTACCTTCGTAACGAACACCGCCGGAAGGAAGTGAAGTCACCTCATTGAAAACTTTAGGGCTTATTTTCATATCAATCCCTTTCACTTGGGTTCGAATCACCCCGTTTGGCGAAATGGTCATGTTGCTGTAGAAGACCCTTACCAGTTCGGGGTGGTATTCTCTTCTTAAGGAAACAAATTCAAGAAGGCCAGCCTCCGCCAAGATGTCGTGAAATTGGAAATTGCGACCTTCGAACCATCCATCTTCAAGATGTTTGCTCTCCAATATTTCCCTATTGAAGAAATGGCTTACGTACTTCTGATATTGTTCATCCGTTGTGAAAAGCCCATTGTTTGGTGGAGGTGGTGATGATGGTGGGGAAGGAGATGACGGTGGCGGTGAAGGTGGTGATGGTGGTGGTGATGGGGTTCGGGTACGGCGACGACGCACACCCCGAGATGAAGAGGGTTTTAGTTTCTTCTTAGCCCGATCAGGCATTGGAAGAATATTACGGATTCCAGATGAAGATGAAGATGTATGTAATAAGGTTAGATGAAGGGATTAAGTAGTTGAAGAAGGTGTAGTGAAGAGTTCGTTGAATGGGGGACGTGGGTATACAGTGGGGTTTAGTGGTTAATTATTTTCTCATACCATGAAATGGAAGTTGGGGAACGTGGGGTCTAGGACGTTCATAATGGGGAATTTTAAGAAATTGATGCAGTTATTGTAATCGTTTACTAAACTGTGGTAAACGTTTACAACAAAACAAATTGCCCAATTAATAATATTATACAATCACTACTGCATCCAATTAGTAACGTAGATGACAATATGGAAACGAATATATATATATATATATATATATATATATATATATATATATATATACATATATATATATATATATATACATATATATATACATATATATATGTTTATGTTGACGTCAATAATGATAATCATCATACATTACCATCGTCGTAGTTGTTATGTACAGCATTTAACAAAGACATAAATCCAGAAGAGTTCATTTGTGATTGTTGTGTAACTTGATAAGATTGGAAAGATAAAGATCCTATTGGAGGTACCTGAGAAGGTTGTGTGTCTGGTACAGAAGTTCTGTCCTGAATAAACAAAAAAGTTTAATTTATAAGGGATAACCCTAAACACAAAAGGCAAACATAAACAAAGAGTAGAAGTTAACAGTTCTAACCGAATCTTGAACATATGGTGATGTACTGTTCTTCTTCGTAGTTCGTTTTTTTTTACTTGTTATTTTCTCCAAAGTGGACTTCAATCTATTGGTTCGAGGTCGTCCTTTTCGCTTCACTTGTACAGGACTACGCACCAGAACATCATCACAGCCACCAACAGTGTGGGGTATTCTATCGGACTCCAGATTGTGGTACCTGACTTGGCCACCATCGGTAATCATGTTATTTCTTATGCTTGAACTGCTTCCAAACTTTTCCCCAAGAATATGAAGTTCTTTGTCCAGGTCTTTACAACAACCTTCCGACTCACAAGCTACCTCAGCAATCTCATAGAATTTTTTGCACAACATTTGGTATCTTTCCATGGCCGGATCTTGATTAGACTTACTGTACGAGGCTCTAATGAGAGTGTGCCTTCTACGAATGTTTTTACTCCACCGCCTTAGAACGAATTTCTGTGGCACAGCACACACATCTTCCTGTCCAAATACCAAAAGTGAATGTCTACAAACAATGCCTCTGAACTCAAATAAAAGGCACGAACAGATTGCATTCTTAGTTACTGGATCGAATTCCACTTTATAAAATTTATTAACACACTTTCCATCCCACATTCGCTCCTCTTTGATAGTGTACATGTTCATGAAGTCATCTGTTACGGTTTCCTTGATGAAACAATTCATCCTTGACCGAAATTCTTTTTGAACCTCATCAAATTTTGCATGTGTGTACTCAAGTTGAAATTGTCTCTCAATTGGTGACTGCGATCCACATCCTATTGTGGTATTCAAAGACGAAAAATCAGCTTGTATTTCTTTTTGGGCCTTGACTCTAAGTGCATTGTCATATTGGACAACAAATTGATGTAGTGTCGTAGTTGAAGTTATAAATCCGTCGAAGAAAGCGTTCATTCCCTCGCTTCTTTGTGTGGTTGACATGCCGGCCCAGAAATCATTCTTCAGGAAACAAGGAACCCATTTGTGTCTTTCTTCATACAAATTAAGTAACCAATCATTACACTCCAATCCATATTTACTTACTAATTCAGCCCACCCATTCTCAAAGTCATTATGGCTTTCACAATCATAGACAAGCTTGTTCAGATGGTTTTTTATGCCGACATATTCTTTACAGGCGCTAAATTTTTCAGGGACTTTTTTCATGATATGCCATAAACACCACCTATGTCTCGTATTTGGAAATACTTGTTTGATGGCATTTGCCATTGCTCGACATTGATCAGTGATAATCCCATCTGGGGCCTTATTACCCATGCATCTCATCCAACACTCGAACAACCAAACAAAAGACGAAGTCTCTTCGCACGACAACAATCCACATCCTAGTAAAATGGAATGTCCATGATGATTTACTCCAACAAAAGGAGCGAAAGGCATGTCATACTTATTTGTTAAATATGTGGTATCAAAAGACACAATGTCCCCAAATTCTGATGCCGCAGCTCTACTTCTTGCATCTGCCCAAAAAACACTACAAATTCTGTTGCCTTCGTCCAATTCGATGTCATAAAAAAAATCATTATTGAAATCTTTCATGGTGGAAAAGTGTTTCAATAGTGCTTGTCCATCGCCGTCTTTGCATAATGATCTTCTTTGTTGCCCAATGTAGTTCCTAGCATCTCTCTCCATGAATTCCATGTTCTCGAATCCCCCTACATCGCTCACAATACTGAGGAAACTCTTATTTATCCGGACTCCAGCATCATCATTAACCTGTAAAGTTCGCTTTGCTTGCATGGTAAGTTTCCTATTGGCAGCAAAAAGCTTAGAATTGTTTGGGCTTAGCTCATGATTGTGCTCTAAGTTAACTGTCCTTATTAACCACCTGTCATCCGTCTTTGTAATGGTGATGCCAGCAGGACATTGGTTTGTTTGGGTAAGAAGGGTTTTCAACTCTGGGTTTATGGATGAGACGTATTTGCCTTCCCTAGAGCAAACTAATCTCAAATAATTCACATTGTTGTTGCTATCCTTTCTAGAATTTCTAGTCCTTACAGAGAAACCACATGTAATGGCATACTCTTTATAAAACTTCTTTGCTTCGTCCATGGAATGAAAACACATATGTACTGATGGTTCAACCTCGACATTACTCTCGTTGGGGTCTTCACTGTTAATATTACATTCGTTCAGTGGTCCACTATTGCTTCTAATGCTTCTACTGTTATCCATAAGTGAAAACTATTTCAGCCCTGTTTAATGTGGTCACAATAATTTCGAATCATAAATATTAGTGCAGTGTTTCATTCAAGAAATTAAAGAGTAACTTTAAAGAGGAAGAACAAATTTTAGCTGAAGAACATTATAACACTTAACTTTAAAATTGAATGGTTAAATGTTCTTACCAACTTACGTCGTATTTATGGCTGGCTTTAATGAAGGATACACTTGCCTCACCAAACTCCAGTACGTTTTTAAGTGCAGTCTTTGTAAATGTTGTATTGAACAACCTCGAAACAGCGCTTCTAAGGTAAGTGTTTAATGTGGAAGGTGGAAGGTGGAAGGAAGAAGAAGTCAAGGTTACCAAGGTTAGGCCCCAACGATCAAAATGGAAGTGTTACGGACGGAACAAGTTACCCATGTTTACAAGCAATATTGAATGGGTTATGTCTGTCACACCTCACATTAATTGCAAAATTCACTTTTTAAAACCCCACATTAAATGCATGTTAAATCAACCACCTAAAAGTTAACCAGAAAAATTTTCTCTTTCAGCAATTGTGCAAAAAGGCAACAGGCTCTTCTCTCAATAAAGGTGATGTCATTAAATGGTGCACACATAAAGGTTATATTTTCTTTATTTTTATATAATGATATGACTAATGAATAATAAAAAACTTTAAAAATAAAAATTAACAAAACTATCATAAGACTTCTATATATACTTCCGTCATGGCCATTACCAATCAAACGAAATCAACATAATTGTAAGCACATTCACTTGTACAGATTATTGATATTTTCTCCTTTGGTGTTTCCTAACACTTGTGTTGCTTTCAGTTACCTTGCAGATTAAGGAACAGTTCAAATGGATGCATGGGAAGACCTTGTGTATGATGATGATGTTCTTGAATCATTTATGAAAAAATGTGATTCATCAGCCGAAATCATACCTGGACCAGCGGGTAATGTCCAAGCAGCTATGTTGAATAGAAGAAATGCTGAACAACCTAAAACAACACAAGAATTTGCTAATGCTGTTGCTGAAGCAACCTTTGAACGCGATTTCAATTCAAATGCTTGGAAATGGGCTGAAATGTTTATTCAACACCATGGTATAACTTAACTTTATAACTTGTTTGTCGACAATTGTCTTTTGAAATGAGAAGTTCATATATGTTCTTCACATGACATGAACAAATGCAGAACTAGTTACTGATGGAAAAATGGAGAACTTGAACTCCCTAACAGAGGCAAAATCAGCGTGGGTACTTCCATTCGTTGCTTGCCTATTGAAACAATGCAAACCTAATGGTTTGGGAGACATGCAATTGACAGTGAAGGTGTTCTTTGTTTTCAAGTTCAATAATTGTTGCCAATGTCAACTACTCATTCATTATATGTGATCAGGATCCTTCAGGGACAATGGAGGCTTCCTTGCATAAGAAGGTCCTTCAAGATCCTGAATATGGAAATCGTATTGGTGTTGGCTCCGTCATGATTCTCAACCTTGTAAGACATCATTCTAAAAAGAGCTTTAACTCAATTTTAAGGTACCATGGATGTTTGTTATATTCAATTTTTTTGTGCACTTAGGTACCATCATTCAATGTGTTCCGAAGATGCTGCTACCTGAATATAGTGCATCGCAACGTAGTGAAGGTGTTTCCTGCTGACATTGGTCCACCTTCCATTGAACTTGTCAAACAAACACAAAAACCTATTATTCATCTACCTATGTGGGCAGAAAAGAACCAGCATGTTATTGATATCATGAAGAAATTCATTCCACCATCATCTGAGCAAGCATCATCCTCCAATGAACCCATCATGTCATCATCTGACCAAGCATCATCCTCTAATGAACCTATCATGTTATTAGACTAATTATGTTAAATTATGTTAACTATTTTGTTATGCAGATGACATTTTACTTTCTATGGGCAACTTTTATTTTATATGGATTATTGTAATATGGTGTAATGACCACCTGAACAATTTATTGACTATGTGTCAATTGCCTTCTTCATAACATTAAGATCTTATTTCGTACTAATAATAATTTAAGTTAACTAAATAACAAGTTGTTGATTGCTTTCTGCCGTACCTCATGCTTAAAAATCTCACAAATGGGACATGGTCCTCTGTGTTATGAAAGGTGGTCCCTTGCGTTGGACTTTCTGTACAAATTGGAAAATTCTCTCGCGTAAACGTTTACAAGGTCTTGTAAACGTTTACACAGGCCATTTTGCACTTATGTTGGTGAAATTGGTAAGATGGACCAATTCCAACTACCTTCACCCAAGGCCATGACATCCATCACTCCATGGACAGTTCACCAACAGCATGGACACAAAACGTTTGAAAAAATCACACAAATGGGACATGGTCCTCTGTGTTATGAAAGGTGGTCCCTTGCGTTGGACTTTCTGTACAAATTGGAAAATTCTCTCGCGTAAACGTTTACAAGGTCTTGTAAACGTTTACACAGGCCATTTTGCACTTATGTTGGTGAAATTGGTAAGATGGACCAATTCCAACTACCTTCACCTAAGGCCATGACATCCATCACTCCATGGACAGTTCACCAACAGCATGGACACAAAACGTTTGAAAAAATCACACAAATGGGACATGGTCCTCTGTGTTATGAAAGGTGGTCCCTTGCGTTGGACTTTCTGTACAAATTGGAAAATTCTCTCGCGTAAACGTTTACAAGGTCTTGTAAACGTTTACACAGGTCATTTTGCACTTATGTTGGTGAAATTGGTAAGATGGACCAATTCCAACTACCTTCACCCAAGACCATGACATCCATCACTCCATGGACAGTTCACCGACAGCATGGACACAAAATGTATGAAAAAATCACTCAAATGGGACATGGTCCTCTGTGTTATGAAAAGTGGTCCCTTGCGTTGGACTTTCTGTACAAATTGGCAATTTCTCTCGCGTAAACGTTTACAACACCTTGTAAACGTTTACAAAGGACCTGTTTCCACCAAGGAACCAAAAACTGGATCATTTCGTTGCACATGGACCCCAAAATATTACATGTCCAACACTCCCAACACAATACATACCAAGCACAACCACCAACATTCATTGCACAAGTGAACAACTATTGCATTCCATAAAATGACTTATTAATATTGACATATAAACTATCATCAATTCACACACAAAATATCTGTGACATACACATTTGAAATGAAAATAATTCCATATATAAATCGTATGACATTCATATAACAACTCGTATACATGTAACATCATTGTGTGTAACAGTCATAACTTATTACAATGTGGGTTTAAGTACATTATACTATTGTCATCCAATCCTACAACAACCCGTACTCATCTAGCGCATCAAATATTCTAGTGTTTTCAGCGTCTAGGATCCAGTACTTCACGTAATTCTTTCTAATTTGAGTCAACTCCTCCTGAAACCATAAAAGGTATATAAGTTTAGATATAAGTAACAAAATGATGAAATAGTGTTAACAATGAAATTGATACATACATTCGTGTATGCCGGCATGCTCATCCCGTTGTATCTATCATCTCCATCCCAAATTTCCATCGCCTTTAACATGATAACTCCACAATCATGTCTTAATTAAAACAACCCAAACATTCATCAGTGAATAAAATAGACAATAATATAACTTCAATATATTTGAATACATCTAACTTAAACAACTCACAAGTTCGGTTGGGAAGGGATTTTGGCTTGTTGGACGGATAAAGGACCAATATCGGTTCTATTGTAGAGCATGGAAAAGAATTTCGTCATATTTTCACCCTACCAATTAAGTTCATCAACGACATCAAAAAACGTCATTCTTATCAAATGAACAAAATTAATATCAAACATGTAACCACCTTTCATACCACGAATTTGTCAATCTTTTTCCTATTTCTAATACCCTTGCCCAATGAGTCAATCACATATATTTCCAATGTTTGGATTTTAACGGCATAGCACCACCAGTGATCATGATGGATAAAGGGCATAAACAACTACATACAAAGGAGAACACATTGTCAATACTTCAAGAATTAACATTTCCAAAACATTATAATGACATTGTACACTAACTTACAAAGTCGGCAGTGGGAATGTCTGGAAGACCAAACATATCAGACCTCATGCAGGCAGTGTAACTAGCAAGGTCGTACACTTGTTGATTTTTACTCTGTCTCAAATAATCACCGATTACACGGCCCTATGAACAATTTAGAATAAATCAATGCAGTGCACATATTATGTACCTTCAAATGGATTATGAAATGAATTATATACAAATATACCGCGTATATGCCATTGAAATGCAGCCTCTTCACAACACCAATCAACTTTCTTTGGTAGTGCATAAACATCGTAGACGCAAATAACACCACCTAAACAATACAACACCGATGAACCTTTAATAAACAATAAATAACATATAATATTAAAAACAAATGACACATAATACTAACCAAGTTATCCACATATGTACGTGGTGATAAAGTCTGCATAGAACGTGTGTCCAAGAACGCCCCCATTATTTCACATACAACTCTGAACAAATATTAAAACATCATTATTTTGCAGAATATCCTATATCACAATACAAATAACAATTTCAACCCTACGTACCTATTTCGTTTCTTGTGGTCCCAATTCCTTACTGCGTTGTACAACTGGTCCACGTTGACATTGCCGGTAGAAAAATCCCCAACAATGCGCAGAGGAGGAACCGCTAAAGGAACAACGTCTTTGTCATCATCAACTTCGATATAATCAGGACGATGCTCAGATGTTGCCCCATTTAAATCCGGACGTGCTGGTTCTTCATCCCCTACAACCTGCTTATCATCTCCATTGTCATTGTCATACTCTTCAGCACCTGCTTCAACTCCTTCTTCCTGAACTCCTTCTTCATCATCACCAAATGCATCTTGTTCATTATAAATTGGTATTTCACGAAGCTCAATTAACTCCTTCGTTAGTCTTGCAATTTGGACATGCAGTGACGCTATCTCACAATTCGTATTCCTCAAAATGGCATCAACACCTTCTAGCCACGTTGCAGTGTCCGTGCTATCCTCATCTGATCCCTCACTCCTCAATGGTTCAGGCCTTGATTGTTCACCGTTATCGATCCCAATGTCATCGATTCCCAATGCAATACGAACTTCAGACCTATTACGATCCACCTTACTTACGTACCAATCAAGATTTAACTAGAAAAAAGGCATACAAGCATACAACAACATTAGTGAAATATATACACAAATATAATTTGTATAATATTTTGATACACTTACCTCTCCGGTCATGAATACATTTGTAATTACTTCTTCGTCTGCAGTGTAAGGGTGCCACATCCATATGCGGGGGAACCTTCTGTGACTAGTGTGACGGTGCAAAGACAGTCTCTCCACCGCCCAAGCCTTCAATTGTCAAAAGCAAAAGTTAGCCATATTCTAAAGTGTTTTCAAAATAAAAATGGGACTTGGTCATCTTACCTGCAACACAGCAACGTTCCCACTAAGACTGAGGGACTTCTTGAATCGCCCGGACATTATTTTGTTCTTTGAATTGTTTAAACTTTGTACAACGTGTTTATGGACACATGAAGCCCAATCGTACAAACATAAACTATCTAAGTCGTCTAACACCGCACAAGGGATGTTTGCGACATTTTCAGATTTCCTTGGCAAAAAAAAAGTTACTAAACAAAGTAAAATGTACAACCTACACACTACATCAACATGTACCTCATCATCTTTGACAATCAAATTAAACATGTCAATCAAGTCCTTCTTTGTGGTGGTTTTCGAATTTAATATCTGTGCAACCGAACCAACCAAACACTCATCAAATGGAACATCTAAACCACCCATACCTAAACCAGTTGCCATGAATACATCAACAACATTTAAAGGAACAAGTTGTTGACTAACCCTAAAACAAACATCATTCCCAGACCATCGTTTCAACATTTCTTTTATCAATTTCAAATTCACCTCAATAGGGTTTAATATTTGTACACACCAGTTAAATGGGGTCATTCTAATACGCTCTATGTGAGCATCTCGCAGTAAACTATTCATTTGAATAAGGGTTTGCGATTCCATCGACACACGAAGCCGTTTCTACAAAATATTAACATCAATATAATAAATACAATAATTAAATACATCATTCATACCAAATGTCCATAAAACATTGCATTAACCCTTACATTTGCTTTTCGAGATGCCATTGGACCTGCACTCATAAGGGCAAATGAATACAAAATCGTTACTTTCGCCAAACAACAATACAACATACGTAATGGATGCCATGGTTACTATTTTAACACTTACACTTAACAAAATAACAAAAACAAACACACAATCACAACGGCAGAGATGACCTAAGACCAATGTTTTCACCAAAACCACACAAAGAGAGATAGCGCTCCCTTTACCACTTCCACAAACAAATACGAATGACTCACAACACAAAAATGACCAAAAGAGAAAGAGACCAAGGGAGTGGGTTTACCGGAATGGGTTCGTAAAACAAAACCCCAAATAATGAAAGAGATACGCCAATCACTGCCTTCACCGGAGAATCCAACCACGAAACGAAACAACCACTGCTCGTCGGAGAGAAGGAAAGACCCAATCGGTGGTTCAACGGAGATTGGAAAATGACAAAATCGTCAACTGAGATGGAGAAAAGGGTGCGTTCAAAGTACAAAACTCAACGAACCTTAAGCTCTTTAATGGGAGAGGCACAACGGTGGTGGACAAAAAACCATTGGAGAGAAGCCGAGAAGAAGAGAAGTTCTTCAATGTGCATAAAAACCGCCAAACTGAAATTTTCGGATTTTTACTTCCCAAATCTGCCCTTGGCTTTTTTGAATATAGGTTTTTATTTTAATTTCAAACTCCACCAACCACAATTTGACACGTCAATAGTGTCAAATTAGTGTCAAATTGTGGTGTTGGAATATCATTTTGCTTTAAAATTATATAGATACCAGCCTCAAGTAGGTAAACTTTACTGTAATTTCGTAAGAATTTTAGTTAAATTTTAACGTTGTGTTTGAAAAAGCATTTTTACAATAACATTTAGAAAAAGGAGGACAAAAAAAAAATGAAAGAAAATATAACATGAGTTTTGGGAAGTTATAAATAATATATATATATATATATATATATATATATATTATAAATGAAATTTTTTGATCTGATTTTTCTAAAACTGTACTAAAAATTAAAGAGAAAAAAATAAGATGGAGAAATTTGACTGTTAAACTTTAATGTGGCATAATAACTGAACATAATTTGATCTTGCCCAAACCAAACCCTAGTTCTCATTTCTTCACTCTCCAGCCAGTGGAATCTGCAGAGCAGCAATCACCAGCAGGTAGTTTTACACGTTTTCTTCTATTACATAGGGCTTCCTTTGGCTGTTCAAAGGAACCTTTCTTTGTTCGGAAGATTCAATGGAAAATGAAGTTTGAATCAGTAATTATATTAACATCCACCGGAATCAGAAGTTTCCCTGTTTTTTCTGTTTGTGTTGCAGTGTTTCTCATGTTTTTGGCATTTGGGCATGATTTATGAGCAATTACGATGTAGACTTTTTCCCAATAATTTCTGTTAATGTTGTTGACTTTATGTTTTGTCCTATTTTTTCTCTTCTCATTGTGATCCATGTTATTTCTTTCGTGCATCATTCATTGATTATTTAAGTGCCTCCTGCATTGTGGCTTTCAAAACTTAATTGAAATTCGTAATTGGGAATGGTTTTGGTCTTGTTGCTATACTATCTTTAGTTTGGTCTCAACTCCTTGTCAGTTTTGTAGCATTTGTTTTGTTGGGGCAGACCATGGATGACTTGTTTGATTCTTCGTTGAACTTGGAGGACACCCATTACAAGGAAGGCTACGATGAAGGCCACCGTCACGGCCTTGTCGCTGGCAAGGAAGAAGCCAGACAGGTTGGCCTCAAGGTTGGTTTTGAGATTGGAGAGGAGCTTGGTTTCTATAGGGGTTGTGTTGACATATGGACTTCGGCACTTCGGCTTGATCCGACTTGTTTCTCTCCACGAGCCAAAACAATTATTGGCCAGATGGAGGAGTTGATTGAGAAATACCCTCTCATGGATCCGGAAAATGTACAAGTGCAAGAGATTATGGATAGCCTCAGGCTCAAGTTCAAGATGGTTTGTTCTTCTTTGCATGTCAAACTTGAGTATAGTGGCTATCCAAAGTCTTCTACAGAGGCCAATGATATTCAGTTTTGAGCTGCTTATGATATTTTCAGTCTTCTAGAGATACCAGTGTGTAGAGATACACTTAGCTGGGTAAGTCGATGAACAAATTGCATATTATCATTTCTATAAACAGTCGTATGAGTCAATGTATTAAATAGTTATTTTATATTAAAAATGGTAATGTATACCTTGCTTATGAACATAATCTTGATAAGTTTTGTAGAGAATGTTATTCAAGAATGACAGCTTTCTTTTGCTATTTTTGTGCTTAGTTCTTAGAATTGTGTGAACGTGCATTAATTGTTATGGTTTAGTAAGCGAAGGTTCATATCATCTAATGAGTCACAAGGGGCTTTGAATTCTATGAACGTGCATTACTTGTTTCAAACTCTATATCACTGATATGAATCACACATTTCAACCATAGTTTTTTCTTTCAATTTTTACTCTCTTTTGTTAACTACTTTAAAAAACCTGAGAAGCCAAATAATGTGTTGAATGGAAAGGAACACTATTACACTAATCACCCTCTTTGATTATTCCTTTTATCTGATTTTTTTTTCTTTTAAAGTAGGGGTTTCTCTTGTTTGTCACTCACTAATGTGTTGTAGTTGCTTTGGTGACATCACGAGTGATTTAGCGCAATGACTTTTGTTTATCTGGGCTCAGCCTAGGGCCTATTTTCATTTTTCTCAAAGAATCTTTGGTTAACTTTTCAAAGGGAGAAAGAATGCAAATGATTATTTGAAAGGTGAAAATTGAGTTAAGATGAGTTTCATGGGCATGCATTATTGATGGAGACAGTAAACCGTTCTCATAAATGTGAAGGAGTATATTTGGTTGTTGATCCATCCATGACACTAGCTATCTGAGAAAAGTGGGTGTTTGAGTACACTATTTTACATTTTACCATTAATAAAATTATAAATAAGTCTGAAGTCTCAGGTGTCTGAATATCAATTGTTGAATCATGTGATTTGTGTTGATGGTATGGAAATTAACTGATTTATGCACACAATTCAAAGTTTTCCTTTTAAGGTGTATCAAATTGATAGCAAATTGTGTGACACTAACACTTTTGCAGAAAAATAACAAAAACACACGTTTCTTGTGTAAATATTCTCTACAAAACATATCTAGAATACATAACCAATCATACATCATTATTTTTAATATGAAGTAGTTATGTAGTACAGTGATTTGTGCTAATGTTTATAAAATTCTAATGGGTAATTAGTTTTTCGAACCCAACTTTTCTTGAAGAAAGTTTGGAAAAGTGAATAGTGGTTAAAAAATCTAAACTAAACATTATTTGATGCAAGGCTTTTGGATGGCCATTTTAAACAAGCTTGACATGCAGTGAAAATCAAATTATTTTGAATTGGAGTAATCTCATGCAATTGAAGATTTAAGGACCCAGGAAAGGTTTATTTTGCATAAACTCCTCCATTTGTGAAACATTTGCTTTGGCCCATGGATATCAGCTGGTCTGGTTGCATAGAGGTCTAGACATTGACAGTCTGTTGAAATTGAACTCCTTGCCTACCTTGAAGTAATCTTTAAGGCCATTCTTCCTGTCTCTTCCGCACTTGTGGTATGCCAAGTTTTAGTAGATCTGCTCGGAATCAATTGAAGAATTTAAGTGTCATCGATGGTTATACAATTCATAACCTGCTCCAACAGAACTTATGCTGCAAAGCTAACAAGAGTTGAGAACAATTTAAAAATAACTTGCCATTGCAATGAGACCAAATCTTTATTATCAATTAACAGATAAGCCAATATACATTAGGATTGTTGCTGCAAGGTTTGCCTCTAAATCAGACATGATCTATCATACCATGACTATAAAGCAAAATGTTGAATTCTATCTTGAGCTGCGACAATCGGTTTTGTGTAATTCTGATATATCACATTATTAACACAATACAGGGATAAAATGAATAGTCTTGGAAGATGTTACCCCGAGTATTTTTATGAGCATCACAAGTTTTGATGTTTGGATATTGCTTGAAATTATAGTTGGCCTTGACATATTTTAGCTATGATAGTGTTTTAAATCATGGATAGGGGCTGGCACCAGCAGTTTTTCACTTTAAGTTCGTATTGGTTTTAGTTTACTCTTTATATGCGGATCCATTGTTTTTAATACTTCTGTTACGAACTTGGGAATGAATATAGAGAAATTGATCAAAACAAACAATGAAGTTGAACAATTATATTTAAGTATTGAAAACAGTACACGGTTATCTCTCTTGTGAGGATTTTCCTTTTACAAAGAGCTAGTATTCAATATACAAATATTATTGGATATTAATGGACCCCCCACCCTTAAGTTCACCTAAATATTTGTCACTAACTCGGGCCCTCTAACCTACTAAACTAATATTCTAACTATAGGAATCAACAGTGCCTTCCTCACATTCCTAACAAATTCTCTAATTTTCTTGCAGTTAGAATTGGAGCAGCTTGATAAGGAATTGGGGTGATCTGCAATACAAGGTGTGAAAACAAAGATGCAGAATAGAAAATTGGCTTCTGGAAGGCCCTCTGGAACTGATGGCTCTGATTACTCCTTCCGGATGGTTGTTGATTCAAGTTAGCTTCATCTTTTCCTTAATCTCTCTGTATTTTCTTTTATTAATTTATGGTATACATAACTTTAATACAGTTGCAGTTAATTTATTCTATGGCTTAGCTTTTAGCTATATCTTATTTTGTTAATATTCTCATTGGTTTTTGTTTTGATGTTATACCATTTAGGGTATCAACTAGTTG